>PYSR01000174.1:0-71622 GCA_003049425.1 Magnaporthiopsis incrustans
CTCAAACACTGCCAATGGCACTCAGGGGTCGCACAGATTACGCACCCTGTACTTCTTCAGTATTTTGCCGAATGCTGTGACCTGTGCGCCCACAAAGCGCTGGAGGTCGCGGATCTCGTCACCGCACTGGACGGCGGCCTGGCCGTAGCGCATCAGCCTGCGCTGCCGCTTGGCCGACATCTTGCGGCGGGCGCATTGTCGGAGGGTGTTGTGGATGGAGTTGGACAGGTGCTGGAGGCGGCGCGAAAGCTCGTCGGCCTTGCTGGTGACGAAGAGGCCGACTCGGTCGTGCTGGCGGCACAGTTCGGCGTAGAAGTCGTCCTCGAACTTGCCCAGCTGGGAATCTTGGTGACCGGGGATCGCGATGGCCCGGACGCCCTGCCCTTTGGTCGTGTGGGCCTTGATGTGGTGCTTGAGGCTGTTATAGTCGATATTGTCTATGTATTTGGGAGCAGGAGGGAGCGACTCAGTCAGATTGGGACGGCCGAAAGTAGCTCATACGCGTTTGCGCCGAGGCCCACCCAGATCGCGGCGTCAGAAGCAAAGCGAAGAAGCAGCAAGCAAACAGCACTTACGAAGACTCCATTCTGGGACCGATTCGTGCTCAAATTGCTCGCCGTATTTCATGCTTTGGTCGCCTCGACACGCCTGGACACCAATTGATGCGCGGGGCGTCGGGAGGGAAGAGATAACGTGGTTGGTACGCAAGCCCAGTGGCAGCGATGTGATGACGAGGGACGTTGAGGAATTCCGGAGCGCAGCGCACGGATAAGGGCTTCTCAAGAGACTTGGATCAAATCAGTTCCAAGTTTCGAGCGGCGCCAACACGCGGAAAAGATTCGATTTGGTAAAAAGGATCGAGCCGGCGCGGGGAAAGAAAAGGCTAGTCCGGGCCGTTGGTTGGAGGAGCGATCGACTTAAGGGACTAGCAGCGAGCGGGGTGCCTGCCGGTTTTGTTTTGAAAAGGAGCGAAGGGAAGCAAACTACCAAAACTACCATGTGTCTGACAGCTCCGTGGACAGTTGAGGGCTGGGGGGCCTGTGCTCGAGTCTAGTTTGATTGTTTGGTTCAGACCAACGTGCCGGGTTTGGACTGGGTTGCCTTGTGCCTGAGTCGGTCTTGCGGATCGGGGAGTTGCGGTCTCGAAGCGGAGTTGAAGGAAGCCAAGGCCAAACGGCGACGGGGCACGAACGAAAACTGACGAGGGCCGGGGGCCGTGATGTTTATAGCACGAGGACTCCTAGTCGCACCCAGAACCTGCCAAAAGCAACGCCCCAAACCCCCACCCGCGCCGCAATCCGGACGCTCTGTGTTGCGTGCGAGCGAGCGAGCGCGCCGCGCGCACGGGGAGCGACAATTCGAGATCTGATCACAGTAGCACAGCTGCGGCGACGGTGGGTGGTGGGTGGAGCTTTTGGTCGGGCCAGTTTTCTTGGCCATGCGACTCTGCGATGCGCGGGAAACCGCCTGCTCCATCGGCGAGTGGGGCCCACAGGAGTCAAGAATCTGCACTGCCCAGGGACATGTGCGCTGCGCCTTCCTCCAGCTCAAACGCCGTTCTCTTGGTGGAGATATTCCATTCAAGAGTCAAGCCCCATGACAGAGAGCGGATCCGGAACGGCAGGAAGAAGCGAAGAGCCCCAGACGCGAAACAGCATAAATGGAAATGAGGCACGAGACCTGGCTGGCGACTTCACGACGAGGGGTTCTGCGGGCAGGAAGGAGCCCAGGGTGCGGTTCAGTACCGCGAGCTAGCAGGGCAGAATGATGTGTAGCACGAGCAAGGGCAGGCACCGTTATCGGGGCAGAAAAAAAAAGCCATCAGGTCGGGCGGCTGCGGTCAAAAGATAAGGTAGCCAGCCAATCCTCGATCCTCAGCCAGCGGCAGTTGCTGGAGCACACCCTCCCGAGTCCCGACGGCAGACACACATTCTCGAGACTTATCTCTTCGTTCTTCACCACGCACTTTTCTCGGAGTTCTGCAGATCGCCAGCCTGCACATGCTTGAGCGCTCGAGCCAACAACACCCCTCTTTTGGGTGATGGCGTGTCCCTTGGTCCGGTACCGAGACTAATATCTGCGGGCAAGGCCCAGAACTTTCAAATGAAGTTTATCTTTTTTTTATTGCCTTTACTTTTTTTTTTTCTTTTTTTTTTCTTTTTTACTTCTTGGCTCTTTTGCCGGCTTGACAATGGTTGGCATTTCGTCGTAAGCCGTCTGATTTTGCTTTACTATTTCCATGAAAAGATTAATATTTCAGAAAACCAGGACGAACCCTTCTGGACCAACGAAAGGTCTCGATGGGATGAGCGCTTGGGTTGACAACGAACTCTGAAAGCCCGAGAGCCGAGAGCCTTTTCATCTCTGCATCTAAACCAAGCAAGCCTTTCTCTTTTTCGCAGCAGTAAAACATAAGGCTCTGACCTGTCTCCTTATTTATATAAGACACCATCTTAGAAGAGGAAGAAGAAGCAGAAGAGACAGAAAAAAAAGAGGACATCCCGACCCTGCATGCGCGTTGCATCGTCTCCACCCCGGCTCCGTTTCCGGATGGCACTCGCGGAGAGGGGACAGCGGGGCCGGAAAACTGGCCCTCGGCGCGGGAAATACCCTCTCGCTTGCAATCCATGCTCCATGGCCGTCTTTACTGCTCCCCAGTCTCCCCTAACCAAGGGTCGGTCCACGTAGTTTTATTCTTTCGGTACAGTTTTTACCCTCGCCAAGAGGCCGGTAGGCTCCACATCATGCTGCTTCTTTCGTCAGCTTACAGAAAGAGCCAGTAGGCGTCATTGGGTCGCCCGCACGCCGCCCCTGAAAGCACAACCGACCAATGACTGCGGTCGCCTATGGAGAAGCACGGCGACCCGGTGGCGCATTAGCCTCGTCTTTGCATTACGTACATGGAGCCAGCTAGCTTAACTATACGGTACCAACACGTAGCGATGCTTTTGCCCCGCTGGCCCGGGGAGTCGGCTTTCTTACCGAGCTGAGTACAGCCTTGTAAGCAACGTTACTGGCTTTCGTCCACGTTGGTGATCCAGAGAAGTGGGTGAAAAAAAGAAGAAGAGGGGAGAAATGCAACGCTTCTCTCGGCAATTTCGGATATGTCACCCCCGGAGAAGGAGGGGAGGTTTTGTTGTTTGCACAAAGAAGAGGAGAAAGAGTCATACGTTGGATGCGGCGATGAGCAGTCGATGACCGGTTCGCCTGTTCGATGACGTTCATGCGCGACATGTCGGCAGATGCTGGTGTTGCAAATCCTCACACCCAGGCTACCCGCAAAACGTTTAGCCAAAAAAAAAATTCCACGCGGAGTGGCGAATAAAACAACAATGTTATTATGTTTCGCTAAAAAAAAATTGTGAAGGGATGAGGATTTCCCGACAAAGGAGCTCATATCGGCCGAAAAAAAGAGCCGTTCAGAAACGCCACTGCCTGCACCAATTCACCATCAGCTCAGGGGTGATGGCCTCCAGCTTAGCAAACGTCGGGCTGACGCCCACCGTCCTGGCCAGCTCGTACGCCCGAGGGCTGCTCGCCCCTGCTGCCAGGCCCTGGTAAAAGTCCAGCAGCTTGACCGCCGGGTTCCTCTCGATCTGGTCCTCCACCACCCCCATCTCGGCCGCGCTCCGCTTCAGCGCCTCCACCCACTCGGGGAGAGGCACGAGCTTGCGGATCCGCTCCGGACCGTAAAACTCCTTTACCGCTTCGGCCAGGAGCGACCACTTCGCGGCAGTGGGGTTGACGCCGTGGTAGTAGCCCTCGACTTCGCCGGGCGCCGCCGTCCAGCCCTCGCGGCGCGGCAGCACGCCGACCACCTCGAGCACCAGGGCCGCAACGTCCTCGATGGGGGTCCAGTCGACATCGCCCATGCCGCCCAGGTCCGAGGGTAGAAGCCCCAGGTGCAGCGAGCTGCGAACCAGCGTCGGCAGCCACTCGCGGCGCGTCCACTCGCCCTCGGCGGACCGCGGCCCCGCGACCTGGCCGACGCGGACGACGGCGCTCGGGATCCCCGCCCGGGCGCGCGCCTCGTCGAGGATCAGCGACGCCACGAGCTTGGACTGCCCGTAGCCCATGCTGGGCAGGCCGAGGTCCAGCAGCTGCCGCTCGGGCACGGGCGCGGGCCCCTGCCAAGAGTCGACGGCGCCGATGCTGCTGACGAAGGCGATGGGCACGCGGCGCGCGCACGCCGCCGAGAAGTCGACGAGGTGGCGCACGCCGCGGACCGACGGCTCAAAGGTGGCGATGCTCATGTTGAAGTTGACTGGCCACGCGTTGTGCACGACGCGGTCCGTCTCGGCCAACAGCCTGTCGTAGACGTCCGGGGCCAGCCCGAACTGGGGCTTGGAGAGATCGGCGCATAGGAACTCGGCTTTGGCCAGGGTCGTGTCGAGCCCCCTTTCCGCGTTGGCCTGGAGCTGCCGCTTGCGTGCGTCTTCGGTCCTGTTGATGCATATGACCTTGGCGACCGACGGTGAGGCCTGGAGCTGTTCGAGCAGGTAGGACCCGAGCCCGCCGGTCGTGCCGGTGACCATGACGACCTGCCCCTGAGACCTCGCGGCGGGCTTCTTCTTCTGTGTGGCCGGGTCGGGTAGACGATGGGTGTACTTGTCCAGCTGGGCTTGCATTGTTTTAATGCTGGGATTGACTCCGTTGACGCCATTGGCCTGGCCATTCTGCTTCCCGTGGCCCCCACCGACGACCTCCCGCATCAGGTACGAAGCCAGCTGGTTTGGAGTAGGGTTGGCATAGATGAGCCTCGCAGCCACTGCATCGGCGGGCACATCCTTGCCGGTGGCCGTCTCCAAAGCCTTGCGCAAGATCTTCGACGATTGGATGGTCAACAGGGAGTCCACCCCGACGGTGTACAGATCTGTCTCGACATCCAAGCTCACGCCTCTTTCCTCGAGACCGGCCAAGCGGCCGAATAGCCCCGCGATAGACTGCGCGAGCGCCTGATCCGAAGACAGGTCCGGGACAAAACTGTGTCCGTTGAGAGGGCCGCTGTCGTCACCGCCATTGAGGTCCTCGTGATCGCCGGCCTTCTGGTACAGTGCCGCGACCTCATCGGCGTACAGCTTCGCAGCAGCGTAGCGCTGGATGGTGCCCTTGGCGGCGCGAGGGAAGGGCTTGTCCGGGTTGGTGACAGCCACCAGCTGCCGGACAATACGGCCGTGCGCCACAGTATCCCCGTTGATGCGCTCCACGGCCGGCCAAACGCGGGCGATGAGCGCCTCCTGCTCCTCCGGGGTTGCGGTGAGGCCGTCGGACGGCTCGATCAAGAGCGCGGCTTGGAAATAACCCTGCCCCACGACGAGCGCGCCCTTCACCTCCGGGAGGCTGGCGACGGCGGCCTCGATGCTGACGGGATTGAGCTTCTCGCCATTGGAGAAGACGATGATGTCGTCTGAGCGCCCGCGGTATTTCCAGAGATCCGGTATGGTCGGGTGCTTGATGTACAGATCCTTGGTGCTGTACTCGGTCGCTTCCGGGAAGACGTAGAACGCAGACTGCTCTCCCGGGTCGGGGCCCTTGCGCATGATGACCTGCTCGTACAACGTAGCCTCTCCAGTCTCGCCGAACTTGCGCCAGTCGACACACATAGCCTCAGTATCGATAAGAAACCAGTCGTACAACGCGGGGTCTTGCGGCAAATAGTAGTAAATCGGCAGCACCCTGATTGCAGATGCAGGTGGGAGGTTAGCGGCATTGACCCGGGGCAGATGACTGGTATAGGTATCCTAGGCAACACACAAAAGGAAGGATCTAAACTCACTCGGTAGCACCGATGATGCTCGTAAGCCTCACCCCTCGGCTGCTCAGCGCCTTCCCGACGTCCTCGCTGAGCGGGCCGCCTCCATAGGCAACCCTCTTCAGCTTGGCTAGCGCGGCAATGCCCTCGGGCATGTGGCTCATGTCCTCCAGGATGGCAGGTGGCAATATGGCGGTAGCCACATCCGCGTGCTCGACGGCCTCCATGAGGGTCTGGGCAGTAAGCAGTCTGTCGGGGAAGCCCAGCGCGACGGGCTTGCCGAAGAAAAAGCTGCATGTGATTGTGAAGTATATGCCGGCCGCGTGGAACAGCGGCATGGGATTGAATATCCGGGCTTCACTCATCGCAGCCCAGATCAGAGACTGGCAGCCCTTGAAGTCCGGAACAAGCTGAGTCAGGTCCGCGGTCGCCAAAGCTCCGGCGCGTACCACCACAGGCTTCGGCAGGCCAGTGCTTCCACTGGTGTGCAGTACGAAGATGGGATCCCATCTGGCTTCCTCAAACGTGCGTTCGTAGGGCACCAGGGGGGCCGGGTTGGTGCTGCCCTCGCCCAGCCACTCGGTCACCGACGCGGCTTCGAAAGCCTGCATCCCGGCTCGGCCTTGGATCCAGGGACCGGCCCTATGCTTGAAGGAAACGTCATAGTAAAGGACGTCACAGCCGGTCTTGTCAAACAGATTCAGCTGCGCCTGCAGCGAGTTGCGGGGAGAGATGAGGAGGGGCTTGCAGCTAGCCTTGGCGCAGGCTAAGATGAAGATGTGGTAGCGCACGTCGTTGGGCCCAATGTAGGCCAGGGTTTGAAAGCGCTTGGGGTACTCATCCGACGCTCGCAGCACCGGATCGGTGGGCGATGCGCCATTCGTCTGCGATTGCGTCTCAGGATGCCGTGCTATGAGGATGGCGGCAACGCGGTTAACAGCGTCGGCGAGTTGGCCAAAAGTGATAGGGCGCCAGCCATCACTGGCCTTGTTTGAACGCGGCACTGAAAGCCACTCCTTGTCCGGCTCGGTCCGCGCCATGTCATCTACGATAGTGGGCAGGAGGCGCCGCCCGAGCTGGGGTTTGCCTGTCATTGCGTCTGCTGCTGTAGTCATGGCTGGTGGGTAGGTTTCGAAAAGACGACCGTACGAAATGATAATGTCCAAGAATAATGTGAAATCTGGGAGCGATGCGTATGTGGGCAGCTATATATACTTGTAAAGGGCCCGGGTAATGCGCTGATAATGAAGGGACGGCTTGTAGGCCTGGCATCGACAACCCCCCGACTTAAGTACATAACCTGCTCCGTCCAATTCAGGCCTCATAGCGCCACCGTATGGAGTATCTTCGGTGCCCCCTATCAGCCCGCTTCATCGAAGAGTACATCTGAGACCGGGGGTAGCGTTGCTGATCGTGTCTCCACGATCGCGGGGCTGCCGAGCTGCCACAATGTTTGGATGACTGACGTTCTCACGCCATGTGGGCATAGCTTCGGCAGTATTCCCAGTGAGTGAGTCACCTTTTGCCGTATGCGGATTCCGTCGGGACAGGAATGGGTGTGTCACCTGGACGAGGGTCGTTACTAACACAGCCGGAGACAACGAAAACTGGGCGCGAGGCCGAAGCGCGAGCAGAGCCGTAGGCCACGTTCTAAGTAGGAGGGGGCCGTTGGTATGAGATGGTGCAGCACGATTCCTCCCATGGGCAACATATATCCGATACCCATGCCGACAGTAAGCCAAACGGGAGCCAAGGTATCACCCCTTCGGGTGATGTCGGCTGCCTGGCCACTTATCCCCAATAGGGCACGCGGTTGGCCGAGAGACAGGATCTGGGAGACAGATACTCAGAGCTGAGGGCCAGCGGCAGAGGGCCCATGATGGTAGAGGCTTGCAAACTCGAGTCAAGCTTTTGCCAAGTCGGGATGGCACTGAGGGGGGCGACGAGCCATACACCCTCACAGCCCGGCCTGTCCGTACCAAATATTGCGGACTGCCTCTTGGCCTCTTCGTATATCTGTTCTGGGTAACGATCTGCTCCTTACACCGACTGGCAGCATTTTAGCCATGGCTTGAAGCCCGAAGAGCGAAGGGAGGTAAGCGATCATAGCTCAAGAGGTAGGTTGTGACGTCGAGTTGGTCTAGCCTCTTGGAATTATGGTTTGTCCGACACGCGGAGAAAGCCGTCTGATTTTCAGACCCCGTTTGGCACGGCAGCAGCTGTAAAGCACCTGAAACTTCTGCAGGTCGATTTGGTTCTGCCGAGGTCGACGCAGCCCATCGAAGTTGGCAGCTGAATAACACTTCGGCCGAGCTCGCGGCTGCGGCCGTCCGGCCGCGGTGTCTGCCTCCATTTCTCGCGGGGTCCCTTTCGTCAGGTGCATTGGACAACGGAATGGCCTGTGCCGAAGACCCCGAACTCCATGCCGTGGATCCCTTGCGGCGACTTGTCACGTCAACACGCAGACGCGGAAGTGTGAATGGTTCCCACCTGTCCGGATATAAGCGGCGGGGAATTTCGCGATGCCGAAAATAGCGTCAGATCCCGTCACTCACAGGTGGTCGCGTTCCGCCTTCCCGCGAATGCAGGAACTGTGCACATGCGACGGCCGGCTACTCAGCTCCCTTGCGGCCATGGCGTCGGCGCTGACATCGCAGGACAATATTTTGTGGTCATGGTACGACGTTACGAAGACGGAAGGGTGGAATGTGACAAATTTAATGACTTAGTTCCGGGAATAGTTACGGAAATGCCAGCTCCTGTTAAAAATCTGATAGCAGGACCATATGGACCTACGGAGGATTATATTGCCCAAGGTGCCAAAACTCCTATTACTGTGATCGTAACTGATAGGCTCGCACTGCCTCCACAATCCTAAATGCAATTCACCACGCCCAGCGACCCAGCCTTTTGCTTGCGATCTAACCACCTCGCCTACGATTCAATTATTTCGATTATTATTTTTACAATTTTAAATGCAAGTAATTGAAAGGCAATTGGAAAGGCAAGGCAGCTAGAAGGGTAAAGCATTTGGAAAGGTTGAATCGTGCCAGCCGAATTTGAAATGGGTGAATCGCCCTAGCCCGTCCCGCATCTCGCCTAATTTGAATGCACGAATCAGGCTCCATTCCAAATTCGGCTAGCACGATTCGACATTTACCAATTGGCTGCACCTTCCCAGCTATCCTACCTTCCGACTGCCTTACCTTTCCCACCCCCGACTGCCCTGCCTTTCCGATTGCCTTTTAATCATTTGCATTTATAAATGCGAAAATAATAAGTGATGGTAAGATCGCAGGCGAGGTAGGTTTATAGGTTGGGCGTGTTTTTCGAAACGGAGGTGGGGGTTTTGGCACCTCAAGCAATATAGACCTCCGCAATAACCCTTCAGGACCAGGTCGCTGCGGGCGGAGTGGTGCAGGCCCCACTAATTCTTTTTTTTTTTTCTCTTTCAAGCTCGCGAATACTCAACCAACTTAGCCTGGACTGAGCCGACGGATGGGCGGAAAATATCAACCATTCGCGACGACCAAGCACAGCATCCATACCTGCCGGCCACTACGGGCAGGGCAACTGAACAAGAAATGGCAGGCGCAGGGAGCACGACATCCTCACTCACTTCAACCTCACACACCCTCACCCTCGCCCCAATGCCGGCGACCTCGAGCGACCTGCCGCCCCCGCCCGAGGGTTTGGCCGCCCTCCTGAGCTCCATGCAGGTCGCCAACCGCCACCATTTTATGCGGCCCCCGCGCTCGACTCCGAATGCCTCCCTGTATCTAGCAAAGGACACACTAGACGCCTTTGCCAGCCAGGTCAGCGACGAACAGCAAGCCCGCCTGCGCGACGCCAACAGGAAGCGCAAGCGCGGCGGCGCACGCGGCGGCGGCGACCTCGACCGCGCCGACGTGCTGAAAGTCCGCAAGCTGCACGTCGATGGCTTCGAGACGAGTCAGGTCTGGCAGCAGGCCAAGAGGATCATCACCTCGACCCTGTCCGAGTCGCTGGCCGCCCTGGAGGAGCTACAGGAGGACGGCGCGGTTCTAAACGGCGAGGTCCCGGGCGGCGAGAAAAACGGCGGCGCCAAGATGCTCGAGTTTGGCGAGGATGGCTTTGAGGTTGGGTCCGACGACGAGTCGGAAGATAGCTCCGACGCCTCACAATCTGACGCCGAATCTGGAGAATCTGGAGACGAAGAAGAGGTTTCCGCCGAGCTTTCGGACGACGAGGGTGTTGATGTGTCGGACGACGATAAAGATGTGGCCGAGGAGGAGGACGAAGAGGTTGGGCCGGATAATGATGAGGATGACGAAGACGACGAATCAGACGCCGGCCAATATGTCGAAGACCCGAATGGTCTCAACGACGGCTTCTTCAACATCGACGAGTTCAACAAACAAACACAATGGTTCGAGGACCAGGACGCCAAGGCCGACCCAAACACGGATGCTGTTAGTGAAGATGAAGATCTAGACTGGCATGCCGACCCCATGGCCCCTTCAAAGTCCAGGTCCAAGTCCGCGCCATCATCATCCAAACGGCCCAGCAGGGAAGAGATTACCTCCGACTTGGAAAACGACGAGGAAGATGATGACGACGAGGAGGGGGGCCCTACCTTTGGGGATATGGACCTGGACGCACCGGAGGGTGCGAGCGATGACGAGTACGGGGGCGGTATGGAAGGCGATCTCGAGGGCGGAATGGATCTGACGGCGGACGACATATTCTTCAAGGACTTCTTCGCCCCGCCGCCGAGGAAAGCTAAGAAGGGAGACAACAGGCGTAACAGGGACTACCACCCGAAGCAACCCAAGGAATACGACGTCGAGGCCGCCATGGAGGGCGTCAAGCGGGACCTGTTTGACGACCTGTCGGAAGGCTCGGGCTCCGAAGACGCTCTTTCTGACGTCGAGGCCGGCGACCCCAAAGGGCGAAGGTCGGCACACGAGAGGCGACAGGCCAAGATCACGGAGGAGATCCGCAAGCTTGAGGCGGCCATGGTGAAGCCGAAGGAGTGGACGCTCTCGGGAGAAGCGGCGGCGCCCGATCGGCCCGTGAACTCGCTGCTGGAAGAAGATTTGGAGTTTGAGCACGTGGGCAAGCCCGTGCCCGTCATCACCGAGGACGTCAGCGAGAGCATCGAGCAGATGATCAAGCGCCGCATCGTCGCCCAGGAGTTCGACGAGGTCGTCCGCCGCGTCCCGGGCTCGGAGCTGCCGGCCGATACGCGCAGGGGTCTGGTCGAGGTCGACGACACCAAGGCCAAGCAGGGCCTCGCCGAGATGTACGAGGAGGAGTACGTCAAGAACGCGAACCCGGACAGCTACGTCAGCCAGTCGGACGAGAAGCTGCGCCGGGAGGAGAAGGAGGTCGAGCAGATGTGGCGCGATGTCAGCGCCCAGCTCGACGCCCTCAGCAGCTGGCACTACAAGCCGCGGCCCGCCGAGCCGTCGCTCACCGTGGTGGCCGACGTGGCCACCGTCGCCATGGAGGACGCGCAGCCCACGACGGCGCAGGGCGTCTCGGGCGGCGCCAGCGCGCTCGCCCCGCAGGAGGTCTACCGCGCCGGCAAGGCCACGGCGGGCGAGGGCGAGGTCGTGCCCAGGAGCGGCCTGCCCGTCGCGCGCCAGGAGCTCAGCCGCGAGCAGAAGGTGCGCCGGCGCAGGCGCGAGAAGGAGCGCATCCGCAAGGCCGGCGGCGGCGCCGACGCGGCGAGGGGCAAGCGGCCGCCCAGCAAGAAGGCGCAGGAGCGCAACGAGACCATGGCTGACCTGCGCAAGGGCGGGGTCATGGTCATCAACCGCCAGGGCGAGATCATGGACGTGGACGGGAACAAGCCCAAGGCCGCTTCGACCATGTCGAGCGGCGCCTTGAAGCTTTGAGGATGTGTGTGACAGGTATTCTCGCCTAGGTATTTTGTTTGCTCGCCTTCAATCACGAATATCACATAGCCGTCTCGCGCCGTCCTGAACGCTTGTCAAGTCGTCCCTCGTAGGTTGTCGCTTCCTGTACAAACTTTCGGCTCTTTCTTCCAGTTAGGCTTCTTTCAACCTCCCAGGTCCTGTGCAACCTTCACTTCTTCGAAACTTGGTATTTCTTTTCCATATTTCCCTTTCGATTCACGTTCTTTTCCATTTCCGACGTCCTCACCCTTCTCTCCATGCTGTTATGCGAACTCACATTCTGGCCGACCGTCGCAGATCAGCTAGATATAGTGCAATTCTGCTGCAGAAGTGATCTCGTTCGGTCCAACTGAGAAGCTTTCCCCTCGTCATGGGCTCGCCAAGGCGCCGATGACCATGAAGACCATTTTGTGGCCCCAAAGTAGCCTGCGGACAGCGTCACAGAAGACCTTGGTTGTCGGCTGGGCCACGCCATCTTTGTGAGACGTGAACATCGTGTTGGGCAGGGTAGAACCGAGTGCTCGTTGGGGTAACTAGCACGCAAGTTCTCCATCCCAAGTGACATGGAATAACAAGCCCGTGAGCAAGCATCCCGTGGTGGTTTTGGTAGCTAACTGGCATAGATGGATTCCATGGATCACCGCGTGTATTTGCCTGCAACTTGCTAGCAGTAGAGGCTGAACAAAATTCTTTGCGGTATAAAACATGTGCATTTCCCCGTCATGGCCCATCACCGCAAACCTCTAGCCCTTCGTCCTGTGCCGCCCTCGGGTCCATGCCTGCCTTCCCCAGTTCCAGCCGAAGCGCCGCCGCCACGTCAAGCAGGCGCGCATCGTCCCAATACTGGCCCGTAAGCTGGAGGCCGCCGTAGCGCGAGGCGTCCAGGTCGCCATCGCCGCCGCCATCGCCATCGCCGGGCCCGAGCCTCAGCGGGATGCTGATGGCGGGCAGGCCGGCCAGGCTGGCGGGCACGGTGAAGACGTCGTTCATGCACGAGTCCAGCGACGTCTGGCGCACGGCCTCGTCCAGCGTCGGCGGTGGCGTCGGCGCCGTGGGGCAGAGCAGGAAGTCGACGCGGGCCGGCCCCCTCTTGTCGGCGAGCGGGACGTCCTCGGGCAGGTCTGCGAGGTCCACCACGTCTGCCGCCGCCGCCTCCGGGTCTAGCTCGAACCCGATCCCACCGCCACGGCCGCTGGGAGAAGGAGCAGCGACAGCAGCAGTCTCGCCGTGGTCCAGCAGCGGGTTCTCGAGGCGGAATGCGCGGTCAAAGTCGGCGCGCACCAGGCGGCGCACGCGCTGGGCTTGGACGAAGTAGTTGTCCATGGCCTGGGAGCTGAGGCTGTAGGACCCCAGCAGGATGCGGCGCCGGACCTCGTCGCCGAAGCCGGCGCCCCGCGCGCCCGCATACAGCACGCCGCCACAGCCACCGTCGTCGTAGCCCTCATCCTTCTGCCGGTCAGCGTCGGGCCCGCCGTTGCCGTACCGGACGCCGTCGTATTTGGCGAGGTTGGACGACGCCTCGGCCGGGGCGAGCACGTAGTAGGCCGGCAGGGCGTGGCGGGTCGAGGGCAGCGACACGGGCACGACGCGGGCGCCGAGCGCTTGCAGCAGCGACGCCGCGGCGGCCCAGCCGGCGCGGATGGCGGGGTCGAGCTCGTCAATGTTGTATTCGAGCGGCACGCCGAACGTCAGGCCGGACCAGGGGCGAGGCGACGCACCGATCAGGGCATCAGCATCGGCGTAGCCTTCCCTGGAGCGGGCGCAGCGCAGGCGGGTGACGGGCGGGGTCGAGGTCGGATCGAGCGGGTCGTGGCGGCGCCAGAGGCCGGCGACGAGGCGGCGGATGCGACGGACCGAGCGGGCCAGCAGGCCGACGGTGTCGAGGCTGTTGGCGTAGGGCACGACGCCGCGGCGCGACAGCATGCCGTAGCTGGGCTTGAAGCCGACGACGGCGTTGTAGGCGGCGGGCAGGCGGACCGAGCCGCCGGTGTCGGTGCCCAAGGCCACGTCGGCGTCGCCCGCGGCCACGGCCACGGCGCTGCCGCCGGAGCTGCCGCCAGCCGACCGAGGCGTGGGGTCGCTGGCGGCGGCGGCGGCGGTGGCGTTGAGGACGGGGCCGGCGACCGAGTTCGTGTTGTGCGAGCCCATGCCGAACTCGTCGAGGTTCGTCTTGCCGACGACGTGGGCGCCAAGGCCGCGGAGCTGGGTCACCACCGTCGCCTCGTAGGGGCTGGCGTAGCCGGCGAGGATGGCGGACGCGCACGTGGTGGGCAGCGAGCGCGTCGCGATATTGTCCTTGACGGCGAGGGTGAAGCGGCCGCCCGCTCTGGCGGCTGCGTCTATGCCATTTTGCTCTTGGGAGATGAAATGATTGAGGTGGATGCGACGCCGGCCAAGGGCTGTGGCCGCTCCTACATTCGAACGGCGCGCGTGCAGGCCGTGAAGCCTGACGCTAGCTGACATATGCCTGAGTATAAAGACCGAGTAGCTTGACGTCTTGTTCTGCCGGGCAGGTTCACGTTTGGAGTCGGTGGCTCATGGTTCTTGGTGATTTTTAACGTGACGGCTGTCGACGACGCCGCACCACCCCTCAATTTCATGTCGGGTGTGAGGAAATATTTTGTTGCATTCATTTGCGAATTTCTTGACATCAACGCGCCGATTTGGGAGCCTCCTGACTCATTTACGGATGGACACGCAGATAAATCGGTCGATTGGATCAACAAAGAGATACACAGAATAAAAAGTAATTGGATTTCGTCTTCAAAAACACCCGAGCGTCGGCCGACTTCCACGACACCAAGGAAGCAATAAACATGACAGCGTTAATAGGGAACACGCAAAACGCAAACAGAACAGCCGCCCCTACACCACTGATGATAGGCACATCCGACAATCAGTTCTTGGTGGCGGCCGCACCCTCGAGGTGCCACTGGAACACCTTCCTAAACACCTCCTTGGCGCCGCCCACAATCGTCTCGCCGTGGCAGGGCACGATGGTGTCAAAGTCCCAGCCGTCGATCCTGCGCACGCTCTCGTTGAAGCCGGCCCGGTCGCCGCGGCTCAGCACGTGCCAGATGAAGCGCTTGGCCGCCGTGGCGTCGCCCGCCGTCGACTGCATGTTTGCGAAGAAGCGCTTGAGCGGCCCGTCCTTGGGCCGCGCCTCCTCGGGCACGCGCGAGTACTGCTCCGTCGCCGGCAGGTTGAACATGAGGTCGGCCTCGATCAGCACCCGGTCGGGCCTGTAGAAGAAGACCAGCTCCTTGTTCGGGTGCGCGTCGACAAACTCGGATGCAAAGTCGGCGTCGAACTCGTCCGACACGACCGGAGTCTTTTGCTGCTGCTTCTTGTCCTCGGCCTTGAACACGACGGTGAACGGCTCCGGCCCGATCATGGGGTCGCCGCCGGCCTTGGCGCGCTTCTCGGGCAGGCCCTCGGGCCCGACGATGCGCGCGCCGGGGAACTCGCGCGCCCACTGCGAGATGAATATGTGGTGCTCAATGTCGAGCGCCACAATGTAGCGCAGCTCGCCGCCCATGGCCGCCAGCTTGGCCTTGACCTCGGCCGTCAGCGCCACGGGCGAGAAGACGGCCAGGGCGCCCGAGCTCAGCCGCACCACGGTGGCCCGCCCGCCGATGGCGAGCAGGCCGAAGCGCAGGAACGGCACCGAGAGCGTCACCACGTTGGGCGTGACGTCGCGTATCACCATCACCTCGGACGGGTTGGCCGGGACGAGCTTGCTGGACGCCATGGTGGCGGCGGCCCCGCGTCGCTGCTGGCTGTGGTGGTAGAAAAGGTAGCAGAGCCCGGTCGCGGAAAGAGCGCCGAGCACAGGATCGGGCCGGCGCAGCAGCCCGGTTTTGCCCGAGCCTGGGCGTTGCGAGAAGCTGCGTGCGGCAGCAGGCCGTCCTAGCACAACGGCTGTGTGGCGTGTCGCGGCGAGGCTGGTCGTGACAGCAGAAACGGCGCGTGTCGTGCGAGATGCGGCGGCGGCGATGCGTCTCGTTGTCGGCTGAAGCATTTCTTCACGAGACCTACCACCTACGTCGCGATGACGAAGGCTGTGCCGGGCTGTGCTTATAAAAGTACCCCTCGCAATTTAGGCATGTACCGGTAACCTTGTTTCACATGAACAGCAAGCACACCAGCCAGCCCACCCGAGCAGAGCTGCCCAAGCAAGCCACCTCGGTCGTCAACCCAGGCCACCAAACGGCCATGGAAGCCTAACCTCAACACGGAAATAGGGAAGCGATGGCCTGATTGGCAACCCTACTCGCCCCCGTCGCGCTCCGCGGGTTTATGTAGACTTTCCTTGTCCGCTATTTATTATTATTCGGTGCCTCGGCTAGGTTCCCTTTTGGAAGGCGATTTTTGCAGCTGTGACCTCATGGATCAATACAATCAATCTCACCCATTAGTCAGCAGCCCAGCAGCTTACAATACGTAGCATTACCGAGAGTGCCCCTATTTGCCCACTTCTATTCTAAGGGAATGCAACTACACTACAACACCGGAACCACGACCTTGACTCCTCCCTAATTATCACCTTTGATGTGTATACACTCACAGCTGATTGTCATAAGACGGGCCGGGCCGTCTCAGCAAGCAGCAAGACCTTCGTAGCAAATATCAATCCCATCCCCCACCGTGGCATAGCACCATCGTCCCAAGAGTAAAGGTTATATAAAAACGTCCGTACCAACCACCGCTTATACTCCCTATGATTGAGCCGCTCAAGGAACGACCTCTTCTCCAAGCAATACTGGATGAAGGTCGCGTGCATGTCACAGGCATATCGCCAGCTTGTCTCCATTCCTTATGTCGACATGGCAGCTCTGGGCTGGCAGACTTGTCAGACAAAAGCGTTGCCGCCGTCATCGCTGCTCGTCATGCGCCGCCGCCTACTGCTAAGAATCTGGTCCATCGTTTGCTTGTTCGCCGCAGTGCCGTGCTCTGCTCGTGCTGTCGGCGTGTCGTCCTCCAGGGCTCTCTTGTCAACCTCTCGCCCAGCCGTGCCCGAGTCCGCCCGTCTGACCAGCCTTACCGACCAGGCCCCCTGCTGTTGGTAGGGCGAGCCGCCTTCGGTCGTGCGCGTACGATTGAGCGGTCGGGCTCGCGCCTCTGATGCTGCTGCGCGCCGGCAGATGCCCAATCTACGCTCCGGCGTCTGGGGGGCCACCTCTGCCTTGCCGCAATCACCGAGCCGAAGCTCATGCTTCGGCCGAGACGACGGCGGGCTCTGTCTCTGCCCGCCCGGATCCAAGCTTGGCGGCTTTTCACCTCGCTCTCCCACCTGCCTCGCGCTCTCGTTCTCCACCAAATCCGTCCGAGGAGCCTGGTTTTCCGCCAGTGTCCAGCTGGCCCCCCGAGACGTCGTTCGCACTGACTGCTGGCACGATGCCTTCCTCGTCATGTTCGGTTGCACCACCGTGAGCGGCTGCCCCACTTGCTTGACGTCTTCCTTCTCGGCTGGAGCCGGCCGGCCAAAGTCAGCGAGCGTCTTTCCATCTTGGCTCGCTCCCATCTCTTCGTCATCGTCTGCGCATATCTGCGCCGACTCCCGCCTGTGCCTACTTTTCTCTGGCGCTTCCCGGCTAGTCGGCATGCCCCATGGGTTGTTTTTAGACCCGTGCCACTCGCTCCACGCGGGTGACGCCTGTATCTCCAGCTTGCTCACGTTCGCCGAAAGCCAGGTCTTCCAGTCGACAGACCCCTCGGACGAAATCGCTCTCCGCCGTTCTTGCGCCTCCAGAGCCGAACACGTAGACTCTGCAGACTCCGCAGCCCCTAAGGTCTTTGAATTCATCATGCTCCCATGCAGGGAACTGCCGTCCTCGCCCTCCCCTCTCTCGTATTCCTCATCCGCACATGAGTATGAACTTTCCGAGTACGCCCACTGCTCATCTGCATTCGGCGCGACCTCCTCCTGCAGCCCACCGGCACTTGATCCCCCGAGTGTGTCGTCCCAAGGCTGCCCGCCTATCGCTGTCATGGTGGGCGGCCTAGCGGCTTCCGCCGCCTTCATGCTCTCCCGGATTGCTCGACGGTATGGAGATGCGGTCCTGAAGAGATGGTAGGTCGGGCTGCCAAAGAACGCCGAGCTCCTATCGGAGCGCGGCTGACCTCTGCCTGGGGACTCCGCAGTATGGGATTCCCGCGCATCCTGCGCAGGCAGTGACACCGCGCCAAACACGTGTTCCTCCGAGTTTCGTCGCGTTTTGCCCAGCACTGTGGTGCCAGCAGAGGACAACGCAGATGACCATTCCACGTCGTCAGGGGCCGGGGCCGTCTCGGGGGAGCCTGGGACGCGCCTGATAGTACATGCTGGCAGCCCCATGCCGGACGAGCCTGTGTCGGCGACGTCGCCAGCCGATGTCTCCATGCGCTGATTCAGGGCGTGAGCCTCTTGAGCGAGCTGCTGCCGCTCCGCCAGCCTCCTGGCGAGGGCTGAGTAGACGCGTTGGCTGTCCATCCCACCACTCGAAGCATTGACGGCCTGAGCCGTTTCCGGCGTCTGCGTGCCGACTGGTGCAGATGGTACGCCAAACCCATTTTCCTTGATGACCGAAAGGCGCTGCCGGTGCAAGTCGCTCCATGCTTGCTGCTGGCTTGCCACTGTAGAATGGCCCGAGCTTGCCCAGCTGGTGACCCTGGACCCCTCGTCTAGCATATCAGAGTCACCTGGTATGCTCTCAAGGCTGCCTCGATGCGACCTCGGCAAGCGGTCTGCCGGAACGGTCTGGATAGAGGCAACTCTGGACGTCGTGC
This sequence comes from Magnaporthiopsis incrustans, assembly GCA_003049425.1. Lineage (NCBI taxonomy): Eukaryota > Fungi > Ascomycota > Sordariomycetes > Magnaporthales > Magnaporthaceae > Magnaporthiopsis > Magnaporthiopsis incrustans. Next base: position 18,424 of record PYSR01000174.1, read on the forward strand.
CTATCGACACAGACACATCATTCTCTTCTGATCCAATACCGCCAGCGCCGATAGACTGGTCGCTCTCATATGACGCCGAGGAGGGTCTATGATCATTAGTGCCCTGCTGGCGCTGCGAGTCCATCTCTTGGGACCCTACGCTCTTCTTGCGGCGTCCGAACAGGGTTTTGAACCTGGACTTGATGTTCTCGGACGCCTTCCTAGCCTTGCCCTTGATTCCAGAACTTCGTGGTGTAGCAAGTGCTCCCATGCTTGCCGTGCGCGGGAGCTCGACGCTCTCTCTTAGTGACATGCGGAGTGGCCGCTGGCGCTGACCGGTCAGCCGCTGGCTCATTGAGCGCGAGAAGCCCGACGCTGGAGAATGAGGACGGGAGGTCTGCGGGTTATCCGGGCATGTCTCGTCCTCTACAAAATCTTCTTGGCCTCGGGAAACGCCTCCATCGGGCTCGTGTTGTGATCTGTTCCTCCGGCTTCCAAGAAAACTCAGAGATTTGGGAGCCCGAAGGGTTCTGCTGGGAGCGCCAGACGGTGGCAGGTCGCAGTCCTTGGCAATCAGGCTCGCCGCGAGCGATTCTGTTTTGACGGTATGGCGCAAAGGTCTGACCAAGTTGTCGTGGGCGACCATCGACTGTGACCTGTGCAATTGGCGATAGGGTAACGGCACAGATGCAACGCCGTCCTCTGGTGCATCGGATTGGTCATAGACCGCTAGTCTATTGTCGTCGGATATTTCGGATTGACGTTGCTCATGAGGCAGCAAGATGGAACGGGACTGCTTGGCTTCGCTGCGCATGAAGCCCAAGTCCATCTCCTCCTGCTGGTGGACATGAACCGAATCGTCTCTCCCCTGCTCCTCCGGGCGGCCGTAATCTGTAGTCCCGTCCGTCTTTCTGGTGCGTTCGGGAGGACGGACAACAAAGCGGACACTCTGCCGTCGCTGAAGCCCTGAAGGGCTCCCGGTTCCGTTCAGGCGTGCAGGCTGGCTTCGGCTCTGTGTTAATCCCTCGGACGCCCGGCTTAGCTGCCTCAGCCGCGGTGGAACTGGAGCGGGGAACAGCGGCGTCTCGACAGACGAACGATGCCGACCGCGAGCGTAGGCCTCAGTAGCCGCTGTATGAGCATCTCGTCTCGCGCACTCTGTGTCTAGATAGTCGAGATGTACGCTACGGACCGAGCTCGTGGACTTGCGGTGTCTGATGGCCGGCTTGCTCCTGGAGCCGTGCCTCCGAAGCATTGGATAGGGGCCGGAGCCGTCCTAGCTGCTGCTTGGGATCGGGTCAGGACAACCTAGGGAAGAACAGTCGGTCGCTTGATGGTCTAGACTCCGTCTGTATGTGAGCGCACAAGAGTGTTCTTGGTGTGGAGGAGCCGACGATAGATTAATACTATTGGGACTACAAACCTAGGCGATTCCAAAATGCGGTGCCGGTAGAGCTGGAGCATATAAAGGGTGTTCTACTGGGGAAATAGACAAGTCGGCGTTCAACAGCTTCGGCGTACGCACAACAATACTGTAGTCAGTTGGTGGCGACAGGTCATGGTGTCGGAGCAACATCTGCTCGAGCTCGTGTTCGGTGGTTTTGCCCATTTACTGGCATCTAGTTCCTGCACGAGACAATCGGAAGTGCCTACCTGCCTACCTGCCCATGTGTGGGTGGCTACTGCGCCTGCTGTGTGCTCAGTCACCAACGTCATCAGGTCCGTTTTGGGCAGGCACGCCTGGGCGGATTGGAACGAACAGCGGAACTCTACCACGATACTGATAAATTCGGACCAAAGAGAAGCACCCATACTCAAATAGACCACAGCCATTGAGGTCTTTTGGAGCCCGAGGGTGCTGTCAATCTGGGGTAAGTTAACGATTCTGAAGTATGGAGAGGATCAACAATCAAGGGGAGCGCTCATTCAGGCATCACAGCACCGGAGCAGGCCGCGGAGGAGAGGTAGGAAGACGTGCGAATATGATGGATAAAGTGAGAGTAGTAATTCACTATAAATACATGACATTCTGTATGATCCCATCCGACCGAGCGAGACAGATAAGAAAATGACCCCCGCAACCTGCTCAAAGAGACGGTAATTGGTGGGCTCTGAGAAGGCGGGTGGTCGCCATGTGGCAAAACATGAGATGAAAAACAAAGAGAGAAGCCAAAGCCGACCGACTGTGTATATTCAACGCATGTCACATGGAAACGCAATGCCAAAAGAAAGAGAGGCAGCGCTGGCTCGCTGGTCTAAGCCTTGACCTCAGCAAAGAACTCCTTCAGCTCCTCATCGACGGCCTGATGGATCTTCTCCGAGAGCTTCTCAGCCTGACCGACAAGAGCCGAGGCGCCCTTGGCAACCTTGCCCGAAATGACCTTGAAGTCGTGCTCGACGGCCTTCTCGAGCTCGGTGACGGAAGCGAGTGTGGCATCAGCCTTGGGTTTGGCCTTGTAGCCACCGTTGGCGACGATGGACGAGTAGTTGCTGCAGCCGCCGCCGTTCCAGGCAAGCAGGTTGGGGGTGTCCTTGGGCAGGTCCGACAGGGCACCGCTGGTGGCCACCTTGAGGAGGTCGGCCTTGAGCTGCTCGGGCGTGATGGCGGCCAGCGAGTACTCGGAGTCCGAGGCGGGCTGCAGCGACAGGTAGTAGGCCAGGAGACCGGCGATGTGAGGCGAGGCCATGGAGGTTCCCGAGATGGTGTTGATTGCCGTCTTGCTACCGATCCAGGTGGACTGGATGTTCAGGCCAGGGGCGAAGATGTCGGTGCACTTGCCCCAGTTGGAGAAGTAGGCGCGGTTGTCCTGCAGGTCCGAGGCGCCAACGGTGACGGCGTCAGCGGCAGCAGCGGGGGAATAGTTGCAGGCGTCGGCGTTGTCGTTGCCGGCAGCGACGGCGAAGTGGATACCGGCCTTGACGGCGGCGTTGACAGCCTGGTCGAGCAGGGTGGTCTTGCCACCGCCCAGCGACATGTTGGCGACGGAGCCCTTGAAGCCCTTGCGCTTGCCGTCTTTGGCCGCCTGGACCTGGGACTTGTGGCTCTTGGCGGCGAAGTCGACACCAGCAATCACATCCGACATGGTGCCCGAGCCGTTAGACTTGAGCACCTTGACGGCGTAGACGTTGGCCTTCTTGGCGACACCGTACTTCTTGCCGGCGACAGTGCCGGAGCAGTGGGTGCCGTGGCCGTTGCCATCGACATCCTCATCGTTGGCGGGAATGGTCTTGCCCCAGTGCGCGCGACCCTCGAAGTCGACGTGCTCCGTGTTGGTCCCCGTATCGATGATGTAGGCGTCAACACCCTCGCCACCCTGGGCCGAGTACAGGTACTTGTTGTACGTCGAGAAGGTGAGGTGGTCCTTGTGCGAAATGCGCGCCAGACCCCAGGGAGCGCTCTTCTCCAGGTCGTGGTCGCAGCTCTCCTTAGTGGACTGAGGCACCTCGATATACCTCATCGTGTGCACGATGGTATCCCGCTCGATGGCCTCGACCTGCGTTGCGGAGCAAAGCCCATCAGTCCAAGCTCGACGCGAGACATGCGCAGCTGTCTGTCAAAGGGAGGGGGAAAGGCCAGCGACTTACATCAGGGTGCCTCCGGACCATCTCGATAGTCTCATCGTCGAAGTGGCCTGCGTATCCCAGGAAACCGGAGCCCACATTGTACGTGTGCTTGAGGCCGCTGAAGATATCGACGGCGTCCGAGAAGAGACCCCTCTTGCGGAGCTCGACCCTGTCATCCTCGCGGTCGGCGTGAACCTTCTGGATCCAGAGGTGGTGGTCCGAAGCCGACGACTCGCTGACGTGCTTCTTGAACTTGATGATGTAAGCGTTTGGGATGGTCTCGGCATTGGAGGACGAGAGGATGGGGGCGGCGCCCTCGTGGATGGTCTCTGTCGAGACCGACGGGGTGGCGGCGGCCGCTGCGGCCAGCGATACGAAGAGCACGCTCCTCATGATGACGACTGTGCTGTGATGTGACTAGGTTCCTATCGGATTCCGAACAACGAAAACGGTCTGCCTGCGACTGTGATGGATGGACGGAACACGCGATATTGATTAAGCGCGCGCAAGGAAGAATGGGACAAGAGCAACTACAAGAACAAAGGGGAAAGACCGAGGCGGTGCGCACACAGATGACACGCGGATGGACGATGGGAGGGAAAGGATGGCGGATGGGATTGAGGATGGAAGGACAGAGGGATGAGAGACAGAAAGCGACGGGGGAAGTCTAGGTAGATAACGGGCCAGGTAGGTCCGCAAGAAGGAGGCAGCACCCTTGCGTGCGACAGAAGCTCCACCGTTGCTCCTGTGACGCATCTGATGGACGGACGTGGTCTGGGTGTGTGTGGCTGGGCCCCCGGATAAGGGAGCGCGCGGTGCAGAGCAGCCAGCAGATAGGACGATTCGGGAAGGCCACGCACTGTGTGAGCGAGCAAGCCGCGGCTGGGTGGCGGCGGCGGGCTTGGCCTGAGCAAGTGGAGTGCGCTATCTGGGCCAATGGGGAGGCCTGCCCGACAGCTTTCCCCGCCAACCAGCCTGCCCGCCCCCGGACCCAGAGATGATGGAGGTGAGCAGGGCCAGCTGTGGTTGAGTGGACGACCAGGCCACTGGAGCGAGCCCTCCTCCAGTGGCAGGTAAACAGGGCGAGCGGCTGTCAATCCTCGCACGGGGGCGGCGGCGGGATTGGATGGATTCCGCATCGCATCGGTGAGCTCAGGCAGGCTGCAGGCACACCGTACTGGCTGGCAGATGTGGAAAGAGCCTGGGGGGATGAATGAGCCTTGCACTTGGGCTCGGCTCCATTTCGCTGCATCCGGGTCACCAGCAACCCCAATGGGCGGAATGGGGCGGAAATGCTGGGGGAGCTCTGGAGGCACCTCGAGGCCGCTAAGGATCTCCGTACCGTGCTGCCTGGTCTCATCCACCAGTTCCTGCCGGGTGCGGCAGACATCCCCACACCCTTTCCTCTCGTCTCTTATGCGCATGCAACAGAGGGAATCCTGCTTACGCACTATGGATGGAGGCATGGTGAGATAAGAATGGAAGTCACGGGGACGCTCTAGGCGGACGGCGCGCACTGGAATTGACCAGGACTGGCCTGCCCCCACAGCCACCGGGCTGTCGGGGGAACGACGCGGCCGGGTCGCCTGAGCGAACCAAATAGGCACAATGTAAGATGAGCAATCCAATGCCGTGCTCGGCCAGCACCTTTTCGAGCTCGCCATCTCGTCTAGCTGGTTGCACAATCCATCGTTGCAGCGAGGCCGATTCAGCACAGAGCTTGCTACGCCGTCGGCGCTAGCTCTGACTCGCCACTATCAACGCATAAAGGCCAAATGGGAGGATCTTATCTTCAAGCTCCCGGTCCGAGGCGAAAGAGGTTGTCATCAAAACCGGTGGGCAGAGGAAAAGAAAAATAAATAAAATCAAAATACGCCACGATGCATGGACCGATGCGCAAATGAATCGAAGTAATCGGTCGTGGATGATGACCAGACAGTTATCACCATGGAACATGTACGGCACACGAGACACCCAGTGAGCGGCCTGGTGGCTGATTGAGCATTGGCACCCCGCCCACAAAATCGTCGAGACGCTTAGCAGCATGCCTCCCTTTGAAAGTGCACAACCCAGCGACTTTGATCAACCGTACTTAAGCAAAATGGCATATTTTACCAAAAAAAAAAAAAAATCAAGCGTCTCAACGATTTTGTGGTCGCGGTGCATTGGTTCCAACTCTTAGGTTGTTCCTTGCAATTGGAGCTTCGCGGCCCGACCCAAAAGGTCAGCGGCACGTGCAGCTGACCTTTGATTTGCCTTCTCAGTAGCCGGAGCCACCTGTCTCCATTTTGGATGTGGCGCCCAACCGCCCTGAACCTTATGTCTCGACAAAGTTCGATCTCGTTTGCACACGTATTTACGCGTATGTATGTGCGTCCATGTGGCGAATAGGCAGGTAGTGCGGATAAGGTCAGTCGGCGACGGGATGTTCGATTCAATTCTCGCTAGCACACGGGACGGAGCGTTGGAGGGACTCTGCGATTGGTACCTGCTGCTGCACATGCTGTTGGACCTGGAAAGCTCTAGAATTCATGCTAGTTGAAATATTCCGATCCGAGGACAGTAAGTGTATATGTACCTATACGTGGGTACCTAAGTATTCACGATGGTGTGGGCTGGTCGGTTTTTAGGCGTGCACCCGTCGAGGACTGACTCGTGCGTAGGGGTTGTTATGCCTAGCTCGATGGCAGACGAATGCGCGCGCACAAGCCGCCGGGTCTTGCGTCGGCTCCTGCTTAAGGGGAGCGGATTGATCGCTGTTGTTGGGCCTGGTCGGTCTGGGGATCCCCTGCTGACAATGGCAATTTGCCCATCGAAGCTTCCTCAAAATCTAGGCGCGTAGTAGCGGATGTGGGTGGCCTTGTGGCGCGGGGCCCTCGGGGACTGGTTTGAGAAACAGCGCTCGCCTCGGGACGGATCTAGATGTCTCGGTTGATGGATAAGCGAGCCATGCCTGCAGATGATGCCGGACCCCAGGCCATGTCGCGCTGGTTGCATTTTCCACAGTTGTGCCAATTTGTGTACGTACGTACCTACCTAGGTACCTAGGCACGGTACGTACGCAGCCCCGGGTCAATTTATGTCCTCGACCAGGAGCATTCGGTTCGCCAGGACAGACCGCCTTGAGAGGCAGGGCGAGCGGGCAGCCATGCCGTTGACTGACACGCCAAGGAACCGTGCATACAGACACACAACAGCACAACGCACACACCAAAAGATAAACTCAGGAGGAGGTCGATTGTAGGGAGTAAGGTACCCGCATGTAGGCTGTAGCGCAGCGAGGCTTGCGGGAGATTGTTCACAAAAGCCCGATTCCAACGATGACGGCACCTCGTTAGCAGCGCCCGCAACTGGAGATCTCGATGCTCGGATGCCTGGGCACGCTTTCGCACCAGCCAGGGAACACATGTTTCATGGGGCGGCAACCAGCGTACAGCGCAGGCGTGGCTTGCCAGCCTTGACCCGCCTGGGCAAGCACCACCCTCTCTATAGGCAGGCTGCCCGCCCGTGCGCGGGTGCTGGCCCCTTTCCGCCCACCACAGGTCGGGTGCTGAGGCCTCTCCAATCGTAATCGAACATGCTCGTCGGCTGCAGGCGGGGGAGTGACATTGATTGCTACCAAACTAAAACCTTGCGGCGGCGGGCAGGCCCTCGACGAAAACGGGATCGAGTGGCATTTTATTGATTGCCTCTTTTCTTTTCCTCTCGCTCTCTCTCCTCCTCTGTTTCCATTCCATCAGAGTGGGGAAATCGGCATAGGTAAGCGAAAGAAAGACCAAAAAAAAAAAAAGAACTAGTGAGAGAAGAACAGAGAGAAGGAGAAGGAAGAAGAAGGGAGAGAAAAAAAAAGAAAGAAGCGAGCGTACCGCCGGCAGAAGCTGAAAGCCTCCACTTTCCGCTTGACACCCTTGGCGCCGCGCCTCCCACACGCCCAGGCGCACACACCCCCCAGACACACCAGCCAGCACGAACCCGGCAGAGCAGACGAACGGCGGCGGCAGGCTCGCTTGTTGGGTCGTGACCAAAGCCCGAGTAACACGAGCGCCCGGCAGTATATCTCATCGCCGTCCTCGCCAGTTTCGCGGCAAGCACAAACCCCCGCGCCCGCCCACAGTCGCCTCGCACATGAAAACGCGCCAATGCCCAGACGGGCCCTGCCCCTATGGACCCGGACGCGACGCCGCCGATTGTTCCACCTCCTCAGGACCGGAGCCAGCTTGGTCTCACCCCGGCTGCCGCCGCTGCTGAGGCATCCATCAAACGTAGGGCTCCGATTGCCTGCCGAAGGTGAGTTTCCTGTCCAGCTCCAGCGCAAACCTCGCGCATCGCGAGCTTTTCGTTTCTTTCTTTCTTTCTTTTTTCTTCTTTTATGTACTTTTTTTTTTCTCTCTCACACACTCTCTCCCTTTCTCTCCCTTCTTCGTTCTTGCGAAACCTGCGCTGGCTGAGCAAGCCACTGCCGCCGCCCCCGCCCAACCATCGGCGCCGTGTGTCTGTCTCGCCCAGGGTAAATGTGGGCGGCTAGGCGCCCTCCATCTCCCTGCTGTCTGAGGGGTCGGCCCGTCCTCCCTACGTCGGCGGTGGCGGCGGAGAGCAAGGACGTTTTGTCACCACCGCTTGGTCGCACGCACACATGCGCTCGCACAGCGCTCACTCGCCCGCGCACGCCATTCGTGGTCGCTCCCCTTTTTCTCTCTCGAGATATACACCAAGACATCCACATCCGAGCCCAGTACACCTGCACCTCACTGCCTCCTCTTTCCCCTGACCACAGGCTACTAACACGCGTCTCGCCCGCCGTCAAGATGTCGGCGCATGAGAAGCAAATGCGTTCACGACAGGAAGCCGCCGTGTGACTCCTGCAAGGCCGCCGGGCTTGGTCCGGAGTCGTGGTAAGCTTTCACGCGCGGGCCCAGCGCCCGCTCCCCTGGTGGTGCCTCCTGTCCGGGCCGGAGCCGTGACGCATCGGCCGGCTGACTTTGCCACAGCATCTTCCCCGTCCGCGGACAGCCCGACAGCGACCGCGACTACCGCCACCCCCGCCTCAAGGCGGAAAAGACGGGCAAGAAGGACCCGGCAAAGGCCCGAGCTGGACCCTCGGACCTCGCCTTGGCCGTGCCTCTCGGCCAGCCGCGCCTCCACCAGATCGTCAAGGGCGCCGACGCCTGGGACTCGCTGCCTCCACTTAACGACATCATCGATGCCGTCGAGAATTTCACCCGCCACTACTTCCAGCTCGGCTTCATCCCCAAGCAGATGTTCACCGAGCGCCTGCGCCAGGACCACCGCTCCGTCAGCGTCTTCCTCCTGCTCAGCATCCTCGCCATCTCGGCCCGCTTTACTCCGTCTCTGATTAGCCGCTATGGGAGCGATGGCATCGTTGCCTCAGAGACGTTTATCGAGCGAGCCTCCGCTTTTGCCCTGAACGAGCTCTACCAGCCGCCCACGCTCGAGAGATGCCAGGGCTTCTATCTTCTGAGCATTGCACAGCAGGGCAGTGGATGGAAGAACAGCAGCTACGTATGTCGAACCTATCGTCCCTCTCGCTTTCTTACGCTGCACTTTTCACATCCGTATGCCGTATGCGGCCCGGCCACCCAAACTAAACTGAGCTCTTCCGCGGTGTGTAGATCAATCTCGGGATTGCCATGCGCATGGCAGCGCTGATGGGCCTCCACCGAGAGGAGACGTATGCGCTCTCAAATCCAACCAAGGAGTTGGTTATTGCAGCCGAGTCGGCTCGGAGGACACTGGTATGTTGTTGGCCCGCCTTCCGAGTCCACCTCGTTGTTCCGTCTTGCTGACGGCGACCGGTTTGGTGCGTGGTCACAGTGGATGCTGCACAGCCAGGACAACCTTCACGCTGGCCCTTCATCCCCCGTGTCCTTGGCCACGAGCGACATCACCGCCCTCCTTCCCAGCAACGAGGACGACTTTGCCAAGGGCTACGAACCAAAGTCGCGCGCCGCCCTGGCCGACACCCCGCCTGCCCTGGAGAACCCGGCCCTGATAGCCGACTCGGGTCGGTCTCTGTTCGCGAGCCTGATCCAAACGCACTACTTCTGGGGCAAGATATCCCGAAGGGCGGTTGCGCCGCAGGACAACAAGTGCCCGCGTCCCTGGGAGCCCCAGAGCGAATACGCCCAGATGGTCGAAAAGCTGAATGTGTGGGAGAGAAGCCTGCCCGACGAGCATCGCTGGAGCAGCTACCTGTTGAAGGGCTACAAGGTCGACGGCCTAGAGCTGGTTAGTGTGCCGCACAACGGTCCCCCCGTGTTTCCTCCAGAGATGGCTGGCTTGGCGTTCTAACCCTGGATTGGCTATAGGCGTATCTGGCGGTCACCATGGTGGCCCGGCTCTGCAACATTGTCCTGCGGAAATCATACCTACAATTCATAATCAGGGGCAACACGGAGCCCAGAGAATTCTGGGCGGACATGTCTCTTGAGCTGTTCCGCAACGTCAGGGGTCTGTACGAGCAGATCGACGCTCAGTTTAAGGACCGAAGACCTGATGACGGCACCGGAGCTCAAATCACGGTAAGCTCGAGCTCGACCATGGGCGACGGCGCTACGGCGCGGTGTGGGTGTGACCGACCCGATTTGGTTGGACCCGTCACTGACCGATCCTGGTTGTCCCTCGCAGTCCTTTTGTGTTTATAGCTGTGGCATGCTGGCTGCATACCTGTGCAAGTATTCAAACAGTAAGGCTCTCAAGTGTCATCTCTCTTACATCCTACCTCGTCAGCTGAATCCAACGGTTCGCCGCTGACATGCGCACTGCAGTCTGCCCAGACCCGGCAATCTCGGCCGAAGGACCCGTGATGCTAGAGCGGACCATGGCCATCTTGCGAGAGAGCCAGGCCGTCTGGCCACTCGCCTCACGATGGCGCGAAGGGCTCGAGAAGTTCGCACGCGACCAGAAGGCCACCGTCAGCCAGGAGGGCAGCATGGCCGACGGGGTGAGTCGACCAAATCCCGCCTTGCCACTTGTTTGCCGGGGCTTGGATGTGAAGGCTGACGTCCGAATTCGGCCGCAGAAGGATCCAGTGCCGCATGCCCTCCAACCCGTGCCTTCGCACTCGCCAGTTGAGCCACCGTCCACCGCCCCCGTCGCCGACAAACGGCCAGTCACGGCGGGTCCCGCCACCGCCAACGCGCCACAACGCCAAACCCCACCTACCAAGCCGGCCGTGGCATCTACAGCCCACCGCCCTGGGCCGCAGCCTATGTCCGGCGACATGTACCTTGACTCCTCCATGAGAATAGCCGCGGCGGCGCTGGAGCCGTCGTCCCAGAATCAACATCCTCAGCACGCCCAGCAGGCCCTCCACCACTCGCAGCACAGCCCGCAACAACAGCGCATGCACTCGCAGCATGGGCAACACCACGTGTCCCAGGACCTGCAGCAGAATCCAGCCGCCCGCCCCGCCCAGACAGGCGGTCTCGATTTGCTGATCGAGGCGTCATACTCGCACCATCAGCCCGGCACCGTCAACCCGCCCCCGACCCCGTACAGCACCATGGGCCCGCAGCCTACTCCGCCGGAGGCTGCTCTGGTCGATTACTACGGCCAAAACGACGGCTACGAGAACGAGCTGCAGTTTTACATTGACGGCATGCCCAACAGCATGCACGTCTGGGTGCCAACCGGGAGCATGTACGGCTACTGACCGACACGGGGGCACAGGACGACCAACAAAAAATTAGGTGTTTGTTTGCTTGGTGCGTTGCTTTACATCCTTTTTTTTGTGGATCTTTTTCGCATCATTCTCTGCCTTCCAAGACGGAAATCGGGTAGAAATAGACCAGGGATTCTGTACGCATAACGATATCGTAGTGTCGCGGGCGGGCTGATGGCGAGGCGCACAGTCAACCGCATAGGTAGCGGTGATGACGGAGGATAACGGACTGGTTCTATGGGATTCATTCGTGTGGGGATCAAAAACTGTCACCGCCACCAGTACCTGTTGGGTTTCCTTTTTTTTTTTTTTTCCTTTTTTCCCCCCTCTCTTCGGTCACCTTTTTCCTCGTCGATTTCCTTTATCATATTCCATTTAATCCTTCTTCACCATGTCACACCAGCCTTTGTACTGCAGTTAGCAAGCGCTTGATACCATGCAAGCAAGCCTCGAATAAAACCAAAACGGCGTTGAACGATCGTCCTCTTGTACAGAGATCTCCCTCCCACATCTTCACCAAGTCGCACAGCCGCCCGTCGTCTCTCGATCGCCATCCGCGGCCGCTGCCTGCATCTCGCCTGCGTCTAGATCTTGTCTCACGACCTGCATAGCTTATGTGCCATACTCGTGCAGATAGGGAAAATACAGCCTAGTGTCGTACAGGGCACAGTGGCACACAGTAATCTTGCGCCGTTTGTTGGCTGGATCTTGTCGGATGAAGACTGTCAACTTCGTGCTACGCTCGCGCGTGAGACGTCGTGAACGGAGGAGACCGCAAACGCCGCGAATACATGTCAAGTTACTCTCCAACGTGCGCCCCAAAATTCAGACCCCTCCATCTACCGCCAGGCTTTCCCTTCCCGAGCCAAGCGCCTTTTTCAACCGGCCAGCCCTATCCACTTGGATGGCGAGGCTGTTGGAACACATGTCTAACAGCCCAAAACAAAGCAACCGTAGTCTACTCTACGCAGTTCATTGCCCAGATCTGCTCACCTTCCTCCAGCCAGCAGCACGCCAGAAAGTAGTCACAAATGTAAACGAAATCAGGACGGGGGAATAGGAGACAACAGTAGCAAAAAAAAAAAAAAAAAAAAAAAAAAAAAAAAAAAAAAAGGAAANAAAAACTGAAAGGATCAAATGGAATTCTGGGAGACTGGGTGGCGGCGGGGAAAAAAAAAAAGAGAGAGACAGTGTGGTATCCCTTGATCTTTGTCCCTTTGTCGATTGGTGTTAACCCGAGTTTGATTGCTGGGGTCTGGGAGGGGGCTGTCAACCAGTGCTGTGTGCTTTACCCATCTCTCTTTTGAAGAGTACATGAACAAGGGCGAGCAGCAAGATACGCGCCTTCGTCTTGGCCGCCCCGGACATGCCTGCGCGCGCGCAATATGGGTTGCCAGTCTCCAACAACCCTGGCTCTCGACGATGAAGACATAGCCCTCGAGAGCCAAAGGGACGATTGGCACACAAAACCCAGAGGCTATAAAGCGCAGCAGTATCGAAGTGTAAAATGCAGTGCAGGCCAGTGTAGTGTCGGGATTGCGGGATTCTCAAGATTACTAGTGTCGTGAAGATGGGTCTAGTTATGTACATCATGGGCACAAATGGGGGTATTGCGATGGATATATGAAATCAAGGGTTGTTGTCCAAGGCCATCATCACAGACCGAGCACATCGCGGCACCATGCCATACCCTTGGCGGTGGGCGCCCTAAAGGCGCGATACCCAGGGTCGGTAAGGTTGGCTGACGGCGGTGGTATGCGGCCTCTTTCAAGGGGTCAGGGCAGGGGGGAACCGGCTTCGGGGTTGCAAGGGAGGGGGCAGCCGGGACGGGGCTCTGGGTTGGGGATGCTAGCCCGACTCGACCCAAAGGGCACGAGAGAGTTCAGGAAGATCTGGCGCGCAGCCCGCTGGTAGCAGGTGGCTGTCGACACGGATCAACTTTGTCGCGACACTCTCAGGTCTGCTGCATGACACCGGCGGTGCCTCCGAGCTGGCGTTTGACCTGCTCGCGGGCCCAACGGGCAGTCTCCACTGTCCTGGGAGTGAACTCGCGGTTTGAGCGAGTCTCCTTGATGAGGGTTGTGAGCCAGTCTTGCCTGAAACCATCAACGAGTTCACCGTTGGGGTAGGCCTCGGCAAGATCGCTAGAGCAAGCATTAGCAGCTGCATTTCTTCTTTTCGACTGCGCGGATATCCATGCTTACCCGATCACACCCATCGACGCTCGCATCAGGGCTTCGCTACGGTTCGAGTCGCTGCCGATGTTCTTGAGCAGCTCGAAGATAGACTCAACATACGGCTGCAGAGCTTGCGCTGTAAACAGGGTAGGGGGTAATAGGCAGTTAGTCACAGGCATCTTCCCGACAGGATTAACGAGGTACGCTTACTCTTTCCGGCGCCCTTCATAGCGCCGATAATGCCACCCCAGGCATCCATGATGCCCTCCCTCAGTGAGATGACATAATCGAACATCTCGTACGAGCCCTCGGGCACCGTGGTGATGGTCGACGCCTGCTGCAGTACCTGTGCCACCACGGACAGATACGTCTCGAAGTGGCCACCGATTGCGTTTGCAATGTCGCCGAAGCACTGCAGAATTGCGGGCTTGAACTGGTTCGACAGCGTGGAGCTCTGGGCGGCCGAAGAAGAGCAAGGTTAGCTCGATGTCGAAATGACGTTCAAAATCACAAAACCACTACACCAAAGAGGCTGCGAGCCATACATACCCTGAGGTTGTTCAGCAGATAGTTCATAAAGTTGTCGCAGTAAGGCTGGCTCCGCTCGCCCATGGACCGAGTGATGTCGCTGACAAGGCCAATAGCCATCGAGCAGAGACTGGGCTCCTCCTGGTTTCCGAGAGCGTTGTAGAGGAAAGGCGCAAAGGCGTCCATGTACTTGACAAACTCGTCTTCGATGGCGTTGGCGAGGCTGCTGATAGTGGCAAAGATGGCCTCGGGAACGGTCGACCTGCCGTTGACCGTCGACAGGATCTGCAGCAAAACCTGCATGATGCGGTCGCCCTGAGGCAGGATCTCCTTGTCCAGGCGGCTGATGATGCCCTGAAGAACAGTGGCAAGACTCGTCTGCATATCCTCGAGGGTAATGCGGTCCTCAACGCTGACAACCTGGGTCTGTAGCGGGACGGTGCCCTCGAAGCGCTTGAGGATGACGTCTGAGAGCGCGGCGACCGCCTGGAGGCTCTCGGAGGCCGCGTTGAGGACGAAGGCGTTGAGCACCTCATAGGCCGCCGTCCGGACGGCCGAGTCACAATCCTGCCTCTCCGTCACGCCCAGAAGGCTTGTCACGCTCTCGTTGAAGTAGGGCGTGATGGCATTCTGCGGGGCCTCGGGCTCGCCGGCAAACCGCTCGGCCAGGTTCATCAGGGCCCAGCAGCACGAGGCAGCCATCTTGGGGTTGTTCAGCAGGCCAGCAAACAGAGAGCGAATGAGGGGCTCGAGGTGCTGGGCGGGGTCGATAGCCTCGGAGCAGGCTTCGGTGATGCGGCCCAGCGCGTAGGCGGTCGAGTCCTTGACGTGCAGCGAAGAGTCGTCCATCATGGTGATGAGGATCTGAAGAGCAGACTTGACAATAGGCTCGAGCACCTTCTCCTCAGGGCCCTCCATAATGGCGCCAAAGGCAGAAACGGCGGCGTCACGCTTGTGCCAGTCCTCGTCGCGCAGGTTTCCTTCGACAAAAGAGATGACAGGCGGGATGATGGTAGCACCCACGGCCTGAGCATAGAGCTGGAGGCACTGGTAGCCGGCACGCGAGACATTATACTCGTCGTCGGCGGCATCCTCGTCCTGCTTGGTCAGCAGGGTCAGCAGGACGGGGACAACCTCGTTGGTGGCCACGCGGCTGAAGTTGTAGAACGGCCTCATCTGATCCGAGCTCTCGACCTGGGCGTTCTCGTCCTCGATGGCAATCTCCTCCTCGCAAACGGTGCTCCAGAACTCGACGGCAAGCTTCGCCACGTCCTCGTCCTCGTTCTTCATTCCGAGGATGGTCAGGCCAAAGAGGGCCTTCTCCATGTAGAAGCGCATGTTTTCGTAGTAGAGGGCCATTATGCGGTTAAGGCAGCCAAAGGCGCCCTGCTGCACGCGCGTGTCGTCGGCCTGGGTTGCCTCGCAAACGACCTGCATGATGTAGTTCCTCTCGCCCTCGTGCTTGAAGTTGTTGCCAACGAACTCCAGCGAGTCGCCGAGCGCCGTGATGGCGGCCAGCCGGATCTCCGTGTTGGTCTCCTCCTTCCTGGCGCCCTGCACAACGGCCGTGAGGATGGCGTTGGAATGGCTCACCAGGGCGGCCCGGAGCTCCGGGTCCTGGCTCTCGCAGATGAAACCAATGGTGGTGAGCGAGGCCTGCTTCTGGTGCGGCTGGCCCTCGCTAACGTTGGTGACCAGCACGTTCATGAGCTCCGTCCACTGGCCGCGGGGCAGCTCGATCCCGGCAATCGACGAGATGACCTGGGCCGCGGCCTGGCCAGCCTGGGCATTGGAGGAGGCGAGGGTCTGCAGCGTCAAGCTCTTGACCCTGCCCTTTGTCTCCTCGTCCGTCTCTTGGAGCCATTTGGCCTGGAGGGCCGCCTGGCGGGAAAACTCGCGGGCAGTAAATGCGTTTTTCACGGCGATACCGGCCGCCGCTCGGATGTGGCCCGGTGCCTCTTCGTTCGCAAGGACTTGGACCAGGGTAGCAAGGTATAATGACTGTAGGGGGAGGGGTAGAGAGTGGCGGTCAGTCAGGAAGGAGGCTTCGAGTGAGGTTCGGGCCAAGACACCAGCTGGGAAGCGGCAAGCGGCGGGGGTAGACGTACGAAATTTGTCTCGGCGGCCTGGGTAAGTTGCTGTTCGGCGGCATTTCGCAAGTTCGCGTCTGTTTGCGATCGGCGGTCAGTGGGGCGCTCCGAAGGCCGGGCTAAAGTCAAGAGGAACACCGAGTCGCGTTCGCTGAAGTCGTGGAAGGCGGGCGGTGGGGTGGGGGGTTTTTCTGGGGTGGAGAGCTGAAGAGGGCGGGATGCTCACCTGGCGACAGCGAATTGGTCAACACCGTCGTGATATCCGATCCCGACTCCATGGTGAGGGCCCTCTAGCCAAAAATGGCTGTCTGTTGTGATGCTAGGTTAGCGTCCAAGGCTCAAGACGAATGGAGCATCGCATCCGCCCCAAGCTCGTCAAATTATGATCTGTGATGCGGAAAAGAAAGAAAAAAGAAGGCGAAGAGGACGGTTGGGTTGGGCGGATGCAGATGTGTGGTATTTGTGGTAGGGAACGCATAGAAGGAAATAGCCAAAGAAAGCAAGCGACGATGATAGAAGGCAGTAGCATGAATGTAGCCTAGGCAACAGGGCGGAGGGAGGTAAGAGGCGAACGGGAAGTGGAAGAATGGGATCGGAGCAGCCCAAGGCGCAACAAGGCACCCAACCGAGGAGCACACCGGCCGTCGGCCGGATCTAGCGCCGGGGCCTCGAAGGAGGAAACACGACTAGACAACGAGCAAGCAGCGTTTGTCAAGGCCGTCCGGAGCGGCATCGCAAGGCCAAGGCGGACGGAGGTGAGGAGCGGGCCGTGGAGAAGGGCGTGCAGGCTCCGGCGGGCGACGGAGGGTGAGGAGGACGACGAGCAGACAAGTGCGAATTTTGTGTGCGTCGGGCCACAGTGAGAACGAACATACCTGTAGCAGAGGAGAGAAGATCAAAGGAAAGAAGAAGAAAGAAAAAGGAACGACTTGGTTTGCGGGTTGCTGTAATGTCTCGCGTGGCGGACGCTCGTGGTGGTGGGCGGTGGTGTCGTCCTTGGATCACAGGCCTTGGGTGGTTTTAATCTGGACTTGTCTGGGGCACGCACGGCACGCTGTTGTTTTGGTTTGGTTTTTCTGCCCTTGTCAACGAGGTGAGGGGTGAGTGGCTGCACCCAGCCTAGCCTCAGCACTGACCGACAGACGGGTGGGGCACCCCTCCTGTGGGCCCCTCCCGCCGCCTGGAGCGGTCAGATTCCAGAGCCGTCAACCATTTGAGAGACTGCCAGGCGGCCGCGAGCAACGCACCACCTAGCGCTACCTAAGCACAGGCACGGAGTTGACGTCAAGCCTTGGCCACACAAGGACAGATGATTCATATCATTCTGCGCTACAATGTTTTTTTTTTTTTTTTTTTTTTTTTTTTTTAAAAAAAAAAAAAAAAAAAAAAAAAAAAANTTTTAGAAAAAAAAAGTAAAGCAAATTAAAATCCAGGAACATACCTATACAGGTGCACAGCTCCCATTCGCATGAACAAATTCTGTCTCGATAGCCGCCTCTCACCCACCTAACCAATTGTGGCACTGTACGAGTTTGTCGGGGTTGAATCAAGGAGCGGCAAACAGCACATCTGGTCGTTTGAGGCCCTACCAGGCAAAGCAGGTACCCATTCTGACCGAATCAAATGCCATGGGCCAGATGGGGCCCGTCTTTATTAGTGCGAATCAGGCGGAAGCTGATCGAAGAATGGGCGAAAGTCGGAGGGCGCCGACGGTGGACTCAAGTCTGCCTGCGAATGTGCACCGATGGCGTCTTATCCATTGTATTTTGCTTTACTTCTCCCTTTGCCATACAGTCAGTTTGTTCGCATCCAGATGGCAGCTGCACATTGTGACGGTTTCGAGAGCCAGTATCGTTGCAGGTCTGTGTTAGATTCCTTCTCCTGCTTTGGCCTGCCAGATTTCAAGTTGGTTACCTTCATGAGGGCTCAACTCGTCATGACCAGGAAGCTCCCTGGAAAAGCACCAATGTCCGTTTTGGCTATGCATGAACCCGTGTCATTCAGCTACCTACCTAGTTTAATAAGTAGATCCTCTGCCGAGATGCTACCAACTAGACATACTCGGCGAATAAATAATATATCGGGCGGTTGGCCCGTTTATGATTTACTATGGACCAAATGCCTCCTTTTCTGGCTTCATTCTCGTTCCGGCCCAGTTCTGATAAGGAGTGCTTTTTTTTTCTCTCATCATCCTACCCCCATATCGAGCGCTTTTCTCCTTAGATCGCCAGGTTCAGACAATCATTCGTCCTTCGATACCCATAAACGACGCTCATATCTGCCACAACGATCTACACGATGGCCGCTCACATCTCATCCGCCTGTGCCTCCAGGGCTTGAATCAGGTCTGGTTTACGAGCATTTCCGTTGTGCACACCCGGCTTCAGGCTATTCGAGTCGTTCAAGTCCAGCTCTCGACTGAGAGATCGTTGCGGTATTGGGCGGGCCACTATCGGGCTCCCAGGCCGGCTCACGACAAACTACTCCGGGAGAACTAGATGTCAGCGTGTGTCGGCGCGCTTGTGTCACTATGAGCGCGCAAGTACCCCATAGGGGTTTTACTTGCCACCCTCGACGGTCTGGACTAGGGTGAGGAGCTCCATGAGGTGTTGTGTCCGGGACTCACATTGCTGGCGGCGCTCAGAAGCGCGATCAGGGAGCTTTGGACCACGTCCTCGTGCAGACCGACGCCCCATATCTTCTGGGCCATTCCTGACGCCGTACATTCTATGTAGGTGGCGGCCTTTACGTCTCGTCCCTTGCCGACGGCGTGTTCCTTGTAATCGCTGACGTCGAGGTCGACGCCCACCGACCGGAGAGCGTCGGCCAGACTCGAGATGGGGCCGTTGCCCCTGCCGCGCAGCTTGTACTCCTTGCCTTCGAGCGAGATGACGCCTTCGAACACGCGCATGAGGTTCTTTGTGTCTTGGGTCTTCCCAGGCGCAGGAGGGACGGGGCTTGATGACCGATCTGGGTTGATGGAGTAGTCCACGATGGTGAAGCGGGGGTTCTCGCGCAGCGAGTACGTCTTCTCGAAGAGCTCCGTGATCTCGACCGGCAGCAGCTCCCTGCCCCGCTCGTCGGCCATCTTCTGCACCACCTTGCTGAACTGTACTTGGAGCCCGCGAGGCATATCCAGATGCAGGTGCTGCTGGATAATCCAGGCCGCGCCGCCCTTGCCACTCTGCGAGTTGACGCGGATGACGGCTTGGTAGTCGCGCCCGATGTCCTTGGGGTCCAGGGGGAGGTACGGCACCTGCCAGTGGTCGTTGTACTGCGCCCCAGACTGCTCCCGTAGCTGAAACCCCTTCTTGATGGCATCCTGGTGGGAGCCGCTGAAGGCGCAGACTACCAGCGAGCCGCCGTATGGCGCGCGAGGGTGCACGGGAATCTTATTGCACACCTCGACGACGCCAATGACACGGTTAAGGTCGGAGAAGTCGATGTTGGGGTGGATGCCCTGGGTGTACAGGTTCAGAGCCAGGGTGACCAGGTCGACGTTGCCGGTCCGCTCGCCATTGCCAAAGAGGCAGCCCTCGACGCGGTCGGCGCCGGCCATCTGAGCAAGCTCGGCAGCGGCGACGGCGCAGCCGCGGTCGTTGTGCGGGTGCAGCGAGACGCTGACTTTCTCCCGCTCGGATATGTTGCGACAGAAGTACTCGATCTGATCGGCGTATACGTTGGGCGTCGACATCTCAACCGTGGCGGGCAGGTTGAATATGATGGGATTCTCCACCGTCGGCTCCCAGGCAGCCTTGACAGCCTCGCAGATCTTGACAGCGAAGTCCAACCCAGTGTCGGAGAAGGTTTCGGGGCTGAACTCGAACGCCCACTCGGTATCCTTCTGGGTCGGGTCGTCCTTGGTCAGAGAGCGGACCAGGCGGGCGCACCGGGTGGCCAGCTCGATGCTCTCCTCCTCGGTGAAGCCAAAGACTATGCGGCGGAAGCATTCGCTTGTGGCCAAGTATATGTGGATGATGGCCTTCTTGGCGCCCTTGACCGAGTCGATGGTGCGTCGGATGAGGTCTTCGCGACACGGCGAAAGCACCTGCAGCCAGACATCGTCGGGGACCGTGCCGGGTGTCTCGATCAGTCGCCTTGTGAAGTCGAAGTCCGTCTGCGATGCGGACGGGAACGAGATCTCGATCTCCTTGTAGCCCAGCTCGCACAGCATCTTGAAATAAGTCCATTTTTCATCCCCG
Organism: Magnaporthiopsis incrustans; assembly: GCA_003049425.1. Lineage (NCBI taxonomy): Eukaryota > Fungi > Ascomycota > Sordariomycetes > Magnaporthales > Magnaporthaceae > Magnaporthiopsis > Magnaporthiopsis incrustans. The sequence goes on from PYSR01000174.1 coordinate 38,645, forward strand.
GACTAGCCCCAGCTGCGACGTCAGTCCCGCCCGCTCGGCTGCGACAGAAGCTACGAGGAGTCGGGTATGATTTGTGCGCACCATCGGGTCAACCAGACTCTGGTTCCCATCACGGAGGTCGGTTGACAGCCAGCGGGGGGCCTTGTCGACCGTCTTGGATGGCCATTGGCGATCCTGGAGGTTGACAGGGGGGAACTGCCGGTACTTGGTAGAAGGATCCTTGAGCCTGCAACGAGGCACGCGAGCAAGTTTGTCAGTTCGTGTCGGCCGCGCAGTATGCGCAAACTGGCCAAAGATGCCGTAGGGCGTGAGTGGGCAGGCTCGCGGCGCGTCGCCAGGCCTGTTCGGCTCGGCTCGACTTACATGGGCATCTTGGCTGTGGTCAGCTGCAAGGAATAGGTAGACTCGTGATTTTTTTTTTGTTTCGATCCTCGATGCGTTGTCGACAGAACTTTCTTCAGCTATGACGAAATTGGAGGGGCGGCCCGAGAGAAAGAGGGGCTCCGGTCGCGTAGTCGCGGGGTGCGCACGCAAGGGGCCGCGACGGTCAACCGACGATCAGGAACGAAGCCAAGCTGAGCCAATTGCAAATTGGCCCTAGGGACTATATGGTTCGGACGTTGCAAAGGGCTAGAGGTCGAGATAAGGAAGTTAGTATACATAGGGACAGGGATGTGAATGGCACACGGTAGGGCTGAACGGCTAGATATCTCATTTTTTATGGCAGGTAGATGGCAGCATTATCGTCAGGCCGTTTGTCCCCACCAGTGGAGGAACGGTACAATGGTGAGCGAGGCCAGCAAATCTGAGGCGATGCGTACCTTGCAGCAGACAAGATGATTCTGTAGGTACGCGGGGATGGGTATGCCAGGGTGGGAAAGACGGATTGCGTTCAGTTGAAGACTCGCGAAAAAGAAAACTGCTGGATCACCAAACAGTGGTTTCCCTGAGGTCAGTCATTAAAGGTTGGTTAGATATATGAACGGCGAAAAAAAAAAAATTCATTGAGTCACATACAACCACCATGACTAAATTTTTACTTTCTCTTTCTTTGCTTCGGGGTTTTGTTTTGCTCACATCGATCCGCTGCTCTGCGGGGCTGTCCCCCAATATAATGTGGCCCATCATCGTTACCGGCCGATTTGACCGGTCTCGCCTACCGACGTCGGCGAGCAACGACAGGACCGAGGCCCAGGCGTGGCCTAACATGATCCGCTATTCATATGGCTTGGGGTCCTGTTACGGCACGGCGACTACCGAGGCGGAGTCACGTAACGTGGGTGGGCACATCCGCGCTACGCTTATGTTTTATTTAAACCAATATTTGACCTAGTAACAACTCGGTATTTCGTTGTATTCAAGCGAGAAAAAAATATGCTGGTGGAATTTCTTTCGTTTACCCGACATCGGATGTCTTGCAACTGGATATCAGCAATAGTCTAGATCTACGGCCGCCTCGCGCTAACCGGGCGCCTAAAGGCCAAGGTCCACGTCGGCTGTCTCCCGTCATGCATAGATCAACCTATCAATCTACCAGGCTGTCTTTAACCTGCCTGCAGGCCTCCATGTCGTGAAGGCTAGGACATGCGAGGGTGCATCGTGGTTGTAGATGCAAGAGGACGGGTCGGGAGTCAAGCGTGACGGGAAAAAGTGGAGGTGAAAGTCCAAGAGGCATGTCTTCCTGAACGAACAAAAGAAATTAACTAGAGAAAAAAAGGCCAAACCGGACTCTGTGTTAGGTTGTGGCTGCTATTCGCTTTCACCGGGCCACACATAGCTCAAGCTGTGCCGGCACTGTCGCCCTCCTTGCCCCATCTCGACGTCTCATCACCACCCTCCCATTCATTCTCGACATATCCAAGCTCGCGCTTGACCCTTTGGATGGTGGCTGCGTCGCCCGTATTCTTGCCGATGTTGTCGCTATTGCAGGTACAGGCAGCAAAGGAGCACATGGCACCCCGTCAGAAAACGAGAGCCTGGTAAGGGAAAATCGGATTTTGGGGCCGGTCGGCCAGGAGAGCTGGCTACATCTCCTCGGGGAGTGACTCACCTCAGCTTGACCGCCGGCTTTCCGTTGACGGAGCTCAGCTTGATGACAATGTTGAGCGGCACCGACTTCGTACCTGTCGCTAGGTTGATGAAGTCGTTGGTGAGGAAGGTGCCGACGCCAAAGGTAGGTGACAGTCCGGCCTCTTCAGAGATTTGCTTGTACTCAAGGCAGCGGTCGATGTTGAGCGAGTCCGAGAACACGATGGTCTTGTCCTTGATGCCCAGCTGGTCGTAGAAGGCCCGCATCCTCTTGACGAAGTTGGCGGGGTCGCCCGAGTCCTGGCGAACTCCCGCAAACACTTCCGCGTACGTCTTTCCGGGGCCTACCTTGGCTTCGTGCGCAGGGTCAAGCCAGCGGACCGGCCGGCCGAATGACTTGAGGAACTCGGGCGTCCCGAATGTGTCGGTGAGCGCGATGCCCAGGACGCCCGGACCGAAGCAGCCGACCCAGCGGGCCAGCGCCTCTTCGGACGCGACCCTATAGTCACCCATAATGGCAGCAATGCCCATGAACCACTCGTGGGCGACGGTTCCCACCGGGGCCATGTTGAATCGCATCGCTAGGTGGACGTTGCTGGTACCCGTAAGCTTACCGGGCCAGCCGCCATCCCGAGCTTCCTTGCCGGCCTTGGCAAGGCCTCGGAACACAAGGGCTTGGGTGTGGTAGTCGCGGCGACGGCGGGTGCCGAACTCGGACACGACGCAGCCGGCCTTGAGCAGGCGCACGCCCTTGTCGTAAGCGAGCTCCTCCTGGCCCCGGTAATCCCAGTCCGTGTCCATGAAGCGGAAGTACGCCTCGGAGGTCAGGGCCAAGATGGGGATCTCGTAGAGGATCGTTTCGACCCACCTACCGCTGATCTGGATGTCGACATCGCCCAGATCGACGTCGGCGCCCGTGCCGCCTACGAGCGGGACGAACTTGACGAGCACCTGGTCCCGAGGGCTCAGGCGAAACTGGCGCAGGAACTCCAGATATTCGCTGCTGAGATAGGGGCAGTTGTCTTTCAGGAAGCGGTACTCCTCGTCTGACAGCGAGATATTGCCAAGCTCTGATGAGGGGTTGTTGTTCATGCGATTCATTCGTTCCCGCCGGTCAGCCTACCTACCACCAAGGTCGGGGGTAGGGACAGGATAGGAGGTGATGTGAGTGGTGGGGTGGCCGCCCCGGCGGGGTTCCCTACTCCTGATCTGGTCGGCCAGCCATTGGTAGGCGGCCCGGGACAGCCTCTTGTCGGGCGTGCGGTTGCTGAAGGCGTAAGTAACGGTAGCGGTGCTGAAGTGCTTGAGGACGGCACATTGCATGGTCAGCTTGTACAGGTCCGTGTCAAGAAACGATATGACGCCCTCCGGGTACGGAGAGCCGCTGTTGAAGTCCATGGTGGCGGTCGTGGTCGCGGTGGCGACGCTGGTGGTTGGCGCTGCGTGGGATATGTGTGAGTGTATGTGTTGCTGTGTGCGGTATTGGAGGCAGATACAGAAAATCGGCGAATTTTCGTGTCCTCTCCCGGGGTTCTTTGACGAAGAGTCTGAGACGTTTGCTGCATGTCCGACCATATGACTTGGATGACTTGCTCGTCGCGGCGTTTCTTTGTCATGGAATTGCCCCAGGGTTCCGGCGTTCCACCTAATCGCGACAGGCCAGTCGATAAATAAGCTGTCTGATAGCACCTAGTTAGATCGAACCTAGCGAATTTAGATTACTGATACCTTTTTTTCCCCTCCTTTTTCTTTTCCTTTTTTTTCCAAAAAAAAAATTTGACCCGATAGTCAAAGTAGGGTTTGTTTCGACAAAACGTTTGTAGGTCACACACACGCCATATGCACGGACCAACCTATAAGCTTGGGCTTTCTCCAGTCGAATTCCTCTTCAATGGACTCTAACGGTGCCCGCTCACATTACAAGGACAACAAGAACCCTATCACATCATGGCATATAAAAAGGGGATATCGCAGAACACATACAGGTAGTCATGACAAGTGCAGAGAGATAAATATATACATACGAAAGTGGACAAAGTGCCCAGCGCCTCATTATAACCTCCGCAACCACGTAACTTCACCACGTGAACGACTCCTCCCAGAAGGTTACCGAGTGACCCGAATCTTGCATTGCGCGGGTTGCGGCCCGCACATCATCCGACAGTGAGCCAGGGCCACAGACAGAGACGCACATGGCTCCGACCTGCTCGAAAACCTCCCTCTCGATCAGACTCCGGACATCGGGACGGCCGGGGAAAAGCCTGACAGTGTTGGATTGCGACACAATCTCTCGCGCATTCTTAGGCCGCGTAACAAAGAGTCTAATCTGCAGGATTTTCTGCCGGTTCGGGAAGCTCATGATGGTTTGCATCCACGGACGCACCCACTCCATGGCCTCGTACTCGCGCACGATCCAGACCAGCACGATTTTGCGCGTAGCAACCGTCCCGTTGTTGTACCCGTCCATCAGGTGTTGTAGGTAGCTGATCTGGTGGGTGATGCCGGTGGCGCCCGCAAAGAGAACGACGTGGCCATAGCTGTCGAGAGAGTGATGACCAGCGTACGGGCCCTCAAAGGTGGCGCGCAGCGAGAGGGGCCGCGTGCCGTGCTGCAAGGCCTTGTCATACAGCTTGCGCGTGAATCCTGTCTGTGCCCCGATGACGAACGAGACGGTTGTCCGTAGGTCCTTTTTGAGCACCAGGTGCTCTTCCTTCTCCGCCACAGGAAGCACTTCCTTGATGGGCGTGTGCTCAACCCAAGCGATGGAGAACGGGTGATTCTCCCAGAGGTTGACGCTCGCGAACCGGAGATAAGCGTGCGTGCCCGGTCGGACGTCCACGTAGCGCGGGAGCTGCATGCGCACGCGGCACGCCTCGCCGGGCAACGGCTCGACGAAGGCTTCGGTGAATCCCTGGCTCGACGCGTTGCAGTACGCCGTGCGGATCGCGCGTGCGAGGCGCTCAGCCATCCACAGGACCATGATTGCAATGACCCAGGAGAGCTGCGGAAGCCCACCAGGGACGGATGCGGTCGCGCAGTGGACCCAAGTGCAGCCAACGGCCACGAAGGCGAGGATGATGTGCACGTTGAGGAACGTCTCGTAGAAGGCGTGTCGGACGGGGGAGAAGGAAAGAAGAACCAGGAGCACGAATGAGAGGGTTCCAACAGCTCCCGAGGCGATGAAGTCGTCATGCAGGATCTTATGCTGCACGCTTTCCCAGCCGCCGTCGGCTAATTGCACGTATAACCAGGCAGCCGTGTGAATGATAACCTCGATCACGACGGTGCGTCCGATCCAGCGGTGGAGGAGGTTATACGTGTCGAAGCTGATCTGCAAAAGGCCAATCAAGGGGTTGTTGCGTGCGGCGAGAAGGAGGAGCGGAACCATGTTGACGGCGGCAAGGGTTCCGGACCGTCCCCGGACTTCGGCGGCGAACGAGTATCGGTTGTCGTTTCCAAAGTTTAGGACCAGCATGTACGCAATGTTGCTGAAAAGGTACAGCGTCAGCAAGACGGCATGGAGCCTCGACGGCAGGGTCCCCATGTTGAAGGCCGAGGACAGTCGGATCTCGCGGTTGTGGCGCTTGTTCCAGAGAGGTGCATATATGAGGTGCTTCTTGAGACTCGGCATCCAGCTCCACTGCGTTACTTTCCAGTAGGTTTGCCTTTCAGCGACAGCTGACATAGCCGACACCTGGCGCAGCTTGGACCAAGCGATCTCGCCGATCCGGATGGCAAGCACGATGAGACAAACAACTCCCAGGCTCCACCACAGCGTATCCTTGAAGAGCATGTTAACCTCTTGATTCACGCCGTTCAGGCCGGTGTTGTAAGGTGAGATGGTCGAGTTCGCCTTCGGAGGGGTCGTGCCACTTGCAGGCTCGGCCGCTCGTGCGCTCAGGAAAGGGGTGTTTTGGGGGAACGACGACGGCGACGAGAATGCTGGCGGTAGTAGCACCATGGCCCCAAGGGCGACGGCCCAGCGCGGCTGGACATCCATCTCGTCTCGGCGCCCGATCGCCTTGTCGGTCTTTTGTCCTCGGTCGGATCTGCAGAAGACAGTTGCTGCTTTCTCGGTTCAAACTTCGTCCCTCCTTTGGAAAGCCACAAATCTATGGGGAACCAGCAGGCAAGGGGGGTGCCGAGCCGGGGTGTCTCTATTTGAGCAAAAAGTCGCCGCGCCAAGATGGCTGTCAAAGGGACAATAGCATTATTGTGGGTGCCTGTCGTCAGAAGAAGAGGCGGCGAAGGGGCCCCAGACTGGATGATGGGCTGGGCGGCCACGGAACAATGCGGAAGACGACGCAACAATGAATTTGCAGTCGATTGTCCACCGGAAGACAAGGCAACAAAGACTCCGGTCGTGACAAGAGCTGGAGTTGCTTCTTTGTTCGTAGCTGTGCTCAGATCAGGCCGTCTGAATAGGGGAGAAAAGAATAGACCAGAAAATGATCGCGGTGGAGAAGAAGCTGGGCGACACTGGTGTGGTAGAACGCTGGAGCTGGCTCCGGCGACGATGCAGGTCGATACCTACCGTAGGTAGGTAGGCAGGTATCCAGGTAGGTACCTACCACGTGGGACGTGATGTTGCGATGTCCGAGGTGGCAGAGGTAACGAATGGATGACAAATCGCGAGTTGCCAGCGCTCGCGTGGTTGAAAGCTAGCTCGGAGCTGGAATGTATAAAACGACGATGGGGTGCTGTGGAATGATACGGCGTCACGCCAAGTCACCTGTGGGGGCGAGAGGCGTGGAGATCTGACCAAAACACGTCGGAAGCGAATGACTGTTGCGGTGATTCCTGTCACCAAGGGGACCTCCTCCTGGGCAAGAGAGTGGCTGGGATTTGACGCCCGTCCCTGGCAGCGAAACGGTAACTCTGCGAGGATCGGCGGCCGGCTGCCAAAAGCTCGCGGAGTTGCTGGGAAGTCGAGGCAGGGGACGAGGTAGATCGGTCTGCGCTGGGCGGGACCAATCCGACGCCTGGAGAGAAGTTGTTGATGCTCCGATTGGACGAAGTGAAACCGGACTGGGGGGGGGAGAGAGAGAATGGGAGGTAAAAAGGCAGGGGGACGTCGAACAGAAATTCGAGTGAGGAAGGAGTGATGAGACAGTCGCGAGTGTGCAGTGCGCGGCCCGTCACGATAGGAACCTGCCAATATCCACTCCACAAGGTATGCAACGGCTCGAAGATATGGAGGGCCTGAACCTGCTTCCCCGCAACGAGAAAAGAAACAGGAAAAATTTTGAAGGAGTGGGCAGCCGGGCAAATGGAAGGGAAAGAAGACGCAAAGAGGTGTGTCGACGGAAACGAGTGTGTGACCCGGGCTGTTGGACAGAGATATATCCGTCCACTACTGCGAGGCCCAAGGGGGCGGGAGGAGTGGCTTGAGGTGGGGTCTCATCCTCCTCTCTTTCCCGTTCGTCACTTGTGCGAACACGAAGAAAACCCCTCGCTCGCCGGGCCCACTAGGCGGCGCCGTCTTCCGCGCATGCTCACTTCATTCGGATGGCGCGGGATGCGGGTGTCAGACTCAAGCCTAAGGAATGGTGGCCAAGAGGCGGCAGCACCTAGGCCTCCAGCGAAGGGAGAATGTTCGCCTTGACCGCACCCCTGGAGAGCGCGTCGTTGGTGGTGGGGCGTGGCGCAGGAACGTTAGCACGCGCATGATTGGGAGCCAACCAAATCGCCGGATTGGGCCAACGCCTTCGCAACGGGCCAGTAGGACCGCCCGATGGTGGGAGGTCACCCTTGCACGAACCACGCTCCCCGCCCAGCGTCATGGAGCCCACGAGCAGGCTGCCCTCAAATGGTTGGGGTCAGCCGCGGAGAAGGGTAATGCGAGAAGATTCGGATGACAACAGGCAGCCTTCGCGTTGTTCGTGTTCGTGGTTCGTGGACCTGGACTGGGCCCGAGGTGAGTCTTTTGGCGGGTCGGGCGCAAAGCCTGTAAGTGATAGGCTGCGATCTTCTAGCTGAGGGGCAGGCTGGCCCCTTGTGGCATTTCAGGAGGCCGTAGATGCGGCCCAAGAACGCAAGCCGACTGGTCGGGCGTTTCGTTTGGATTGGAGCCAAGCCGCGGGCGATCCCCAGGGGTCTTAAGTGGCTCTGGGCACGCATCACACCGCATCGACTGCAGGCCCACGGCCCAGGTTCCTTCTTTCATGGCGCCACACCAGGCAAGAAATCACACTGAGATACACGGGGGGGTCGCCGGGCTGATCCTTTCATGTGATCCCACACAAGATGCATTCCGACAGCGAATCTGCGATGTTGTTCCAATGCCAAGTCTTGGATCCTTAGGCAAATCTTGAAACAAGCACTACTCGCATCCCCATGCCGTAATATCGGCTCGATACACTCTTTTCTTCAACGTAGTAGATAATGAGTGGCTTTTGTACCCGGAGCGCGATGATTAGGATGTGCGGGCGCCACCAAATAGGTATGATTGAGTTGCATCAGATAAAATCCCGTGCACTGTATGGTTGCTTTCTGCTGGGCAGTAAATCCCAACAGGATTTTTTTCCTTTTTTTTTTCGCTTTATTTCCACCATTTACACAGCCGTGATAAGGTAGGATGGGGACCCTGTGCCGCATCCATCATGTGTTTGCATACGAAAACAGACTCACTGATTGGAATTCCAGTGCCGGAGCTCGTCCTTTCAATTTTACTGCCGGGCGGTGTAACGTTGCTGCCCAGCTCTTTGTCGCTGCAGGGCCCCGCAGCCCTGCGCAATGCGAAAAGATCCTCGTCACTGAGCCGGGCAATTCCGTCCAAGCCACATCGAAGCCATCCAATTGTGGAGGGACCCAGCGACTGCTCTGTGCCCCAACTGCTTTGCTCACGAGAACCTCCATGTTTCGACAAACAACCCTCACGTTTTTTTGAATAATAAAGCCACAATGGGTGCCAATTCTTCAAAGGAATCGCCCCACGTGTGGAAGGGGTGCGTTCGACCAGCAGTTTGACGCCACCTCGGACGCAGCCGCTAACAATTCCCTATCCCGTGTCCAGGTCCCAGCCGGCGGGCATCTCCCAGGGTGTTGTCGAATCGTTGCAGTCAAGCACCGAGGTGAGGCAGCCACTCGCCACGGTCGCCCCTTTCAATCCGCCGTGTCCTAACCCGAACCCGGCACAGACGGACGCGTCCCGGGCACAACTCGCGGAGCTGCAGATCCAGGCCCGCGTCGCCGAAGAGCTGAGGAGGCTGCAGGCCGCCGAAGCCATGGCCCTGAGGGAAGTCCAGGAGAAGCTGTCTGAGCCCTCGGACCAGGATGGCGCCGATGGACCGAACCGCTACACCCTCTCGCGCGAGGCGGCCGCCCTCCGGGTAAGACTGGAGGACGAGAAGAAAAAGGTCCGGAACCTGCCAGACACGCTCGAGAACGCCCGGTCCGAGGTCGTCCGCTGCCTGAGAGAAAACGACAGGCGGCCACTAGACTGCTGGAAAGAGGTGGCTGCATTCAAGGAAGAGGTGCGGAAACTGGAGAAGGGCTGGGTTGAAAAGGTTGTTTCATGATACTGTACCCACCGAGAACGCCCGCCCCTGGGCCTCGACAGCTATTAAAATGTACGATACTGCGCCTTCATACGCGGCCTGGCCGATGCAAAGTTGGAGAGCATTGCGCACATGTCTCTCTCTTCTTTTTTTCTGTTCGTGGCTACGCCGGCATCCCCAACTCCGTATCCGACGGTGCATCACCGGGCACTGCCTGCTGTCGCTCCTTCTGCTGTGCCATCTCGGCCTTCCTACGCAAGCCGTCGGCCTTCTTGCGCTCCCGTCTCGCGGCCGCATCTTCCCACCTGGGCCTTCCGGCCTGTTCGCCCTCCGGCTCTCGTATTGCCGCCAGGGCCTCTCGGAACCGCTCGGTCCGCTTGCGATTCTGTGCAAAGCGCTCATTGGCCGTGCGGACAAGCATGGCGAGATACTCGGGCGACACAATACATTTGTTCTCCCCCACAACCTGCATGCCTATGATGGACTCGAGCCCGAGGCCCATGGATCGGATGGCAACCATGGGCGTCACCTGGCCCTGGGTCGCTGTCAGATTTATAGCTCCCGACTCTCGGAACCCTGCCTCCAACCCGCACCGCAGGACCGACTGGGCGTCTTCTGGTGACGCAGCCAGGATGTGGAGGATCTGAATGCAGGCAGACGTCAGCCTCCGTTGTTTATTGCCTCCTTCTCTTGGAGCGAGTGCGTGGCAAGAGTGTGACCACGTCACGTGTGCCGGAGGATGTTGCCTTCCCCGTAGTGTCTGGACATACCATGGGCTCGAACTTGAAATGGATGAGCCTCGTCGAGCTGGAGCTAGGATCTGTGCCAGAAGACACCGGATCTGTTGAACGAGCCACGCGGGAATCTCCAAAGAACAGAGATGCCCAGGAGCCATCCTCGCCGGCAGGGAAAGGGTCGTGCGACACGTACAGCCAGTGGCCGCCGCCGCCCTTGCCGCCAACCTCGCCAGCAAGCCGCGGCAGCGGGCCGCCGGGACTCCCGGGCGCTGTCCCGTCGGAAGCTCGTGTTGGGGAAGCCTTTTGGCCCTCGAGGAAGACGCTGGCCCGCCCCGCGCATGAGCTGGTCGTCACGAGGCCTGAGTGGCTGTTGATCTCCGAAATCAGTTCGCGGACTCCTTCGTCCACGGATCCCTTGGGAGATGCGTCCGTATAGCTCGAATCTGGAACCTTGAGGTCCGAGAGTATTCTGGCTTTTCTTTGCGTGAATCTGCCCGATGCCATCTCCATGGTCCTCGGTTTTTATCTGACAAGCAGGCGTGGATAAACTGGGCGAAAAAAAAAAAGAGGAATACAACCGATGTGAGACGACCTAGTCCCGGGGGCGAGCGAGGCGCTGGCTCTGATACGAACATGGGCGAGACCAGTGGGTTCCGTTTCCGGCGCTCTGTTGGTCGCAGGGACCTGTGTAAAACGGAGGACCCGTACGGCCAACCTACTCAGGACGACTCGGGAAGCAACCCCGCTTAGCAGCTCGTGGCAATTGGAGCACGAGCTTCCACTGCAACTTAGGAGTTCATGCCTCACCGAAATGAATACTATGCCAAACATCACAGAGTCGTTCAAGCAGACGGCATGTTGCCACTCCACGAATAGATGCTCATTAATTTGCGTTTGACCCCGCTTTGGCATTATGCATTAGACTAGATAACGGGATATCGAAGAAAAGGAATATGCAAGATATGCCGGCCTGCAAATACGCCAGAGGATGATGGCGGTCTTGTGCCTGTGCCGCCACTGGAGATATCCAGAGAAGTCTGGATTTAGATGATTAAACGACGAAAGAAAACATGGCGGGAATATCGACGCCGTGCGGGAACATAACCGGCTGCCCAACCATCAGCCCGTCCTTGGAGGAAAGGGAACAGACATGACAGGCAGGGAGAGAGAACGGCAGAGGCCACAAAACAACAAAGAGGGGAATGAGAAAGCGTGCGAAACGTGTGCAGAAGCTGCTGTTAGGATGCTGGTGCTGAACTGCGGGAAGTCGGCCCTTGGAAGCCAGACGTCGCGGGATTGACATCTTGCATCTCCATTCCCTCCTTGGACTCGGCCACCATCTCGGACCGTTTCCGGGCAGCCAACCGTTGGTCCCCTTCCACGCGCTTTTCCTTGAAGCGGTAGTAGGTTGGGGGCCTTGGCCGGCAGAGCACAACGATCCAGTTCCGGATCCAACTGCCCTGGGTGAAGGCACGGTAGCGGTCCTTCTTCATGAACTTGTGGGAATTCAAAAACTCGCGCGTGGTCTCGCCGCGCGCCATCAAGAAGACGTGGTATAGCATCAGGGCCGCCGGATAGAGGAATCCGATGAACCCGTAGATGACCAGGGCGAACGGGACCCGGAAATGATCAATGGCCTCGCCGAACGAGACGCCTTGTCTGCCCATGTACACCAAGATCTGGGTCAGGGACGCCCCCATGAGGTAGCAGGCGAGAAGCGTGGTCGACGTGACGAATGCGAAAAAATATCGATAGTTGCGACGCCCAACGCAGTTGTTGAGCCACACGCAGTGGTGGTCGGCCGTTTCTATGCAATTGTCGCAGAGGCGGCAGTGATGGGTACGGGGCGGCCGCCAGATGTTGCAGGTCTTGCAGTACTTGGTTGGCACCTCCATCGCGGCCGTCGACGTCTCGGCCGACCGGATGAGTGTCCAGTCTGTGGTCGGTGGCCCGAGGCGCAGAGGGTCCTCGTTCTCATCTGGAGGGGGAAATTGGTGGAGGTTGCGGGGGAGAATCTGTGCGACGTTGTGGCCGTGTCAGCAAGGCCACGAGTAGACCACTCGCGGTAATGATTGAAATGGACTTACCCCGGGATCGGATGAAGAAGCGTGAAGGAATGACGAGAGACAGAGAAAGAAAATATAGGCAAACACGACAGGCACCGCTGGGTGAACGTTATCCCAGAGCCATGGGGCGCAAAAGGCGAAGAAGAGAACGGAGGGCACCACGACGAGAGAGCCTGTGGCAATATTCACCGGCTGCGAACGAGTATTTTGCAACCGGCCGCCGAGGCAGAAGACAGTGTTCCCCTCGAAGTATTCAAAGTTGCGGCCGATGGCAACAGCGATCTTGTCCGCGCCAGACTTGGTATTGGCGTCGGTGGGTGCAGACGGGGTAAGCTGTGGTGATGAAGCCCCGGACTCGAGCTTCTCGCCGCCTTGCATGCTCCTGTTCGCGCCGCTCTGTGAGCCGTCGTTCCTCCCAGGGAGGAGGAAACTTGAGCGAAACGAACGGGGAGTCTTGACTGGCGTAGACAGACCAGTACCTGGCCTGTAGTTCTTGTCCACGCGAACGGTGAGGCCGCCGGCATTGTCTCGAAGTTCGCTGCGGATTCCCTGCAGCGGCCGCACACTCTCCGATAGGCTCCCAGTCGGGTAGTGGCCGTATGTGGGACTGGTGTTTGCCGTGATGCGATCGTACGTGCCAGGTTCGGTGAACTCGGTCCCCCGGGATGGTGGGGGCCGAGCGTAGGTGTCATCGGTTGGGTGGGTTTGTTCGAGGCGGGCGAGCACTTGTGAATTTGTTATGTCTGATGTGACGCTGCGACGGGACACGGTGTGCGCCCCCCCATCGTGCATGTCATCCTCCAGGCGACTATTGCGAGCGAGAGCCGATGGACGAGCCGCTCCGCGCTGGGCCTGCAGCTTTTGGGAGCTCATTGGTCGGAAAAACGCGTGAGAGGTCAGGGATGGAACGTGGCTCCGGCTGACGGAGCTACCAGGTCGCCCTCCTGAAGAGCCCGCTATACTGCTGGCGGCGACACTGCCACGCTTCGCCGTCAAGGCCTGGCGTAAAGGCACACTATGAGTGCGTGAGGATACTCCGGTCCTTGCCGTCCCCGGTCGCGACGTGGCATCCGAGGCAACCTGGCTACGCCGATTCCCAGCGGCCTGCTGGGACTCGCCGTCCATGCCATCGTCGGAAGCGATGTCCGTCATACGCGACGATATTATACTTGGCGGTCCGGCCATCTCGAACGAAACGAGACCTCCTCGATCCCGGAAAGCGGCTGCAGCACCGTGTGTCAGGCAGGAAAGGCTGACGGTTTGCTTCGTCTGCCTACCGCCTCGAACGTGCCGGCGTCGGTGTCGTCGGTCGCGTCTCGGCGAGCTGTTTGGTAAATCGTCCTTTTCGAGCAGATTTTCTCGCGCATAGCGCGGAAGTAGAGGCCGTTTCAGGAGGATCCGGCGAAAAATGCGTATCGCGAATTGAGCGTTTGGTGCAACAACAGTGCGTGATGAGGATGGAGAACAACCTGGTCGACCCGTCAGGTAGAGTGCGAACTCGAGAGACAGGGGGCCAGTGGTCGTATCAACCGCAAGGGAGGGCGTTTTGCGGATGGAGAGAGGCGCCAGGCAATTCCAGCCGAGCCTATGCCGACCGAGTCAAAGAACGTTGGGCGGGTGTTATGCGTGTCGGAGTGGTGAGAGGCAAAAAAAAGGGGTCGTCGAGAATAGTATTAAGAAACAGATGCGCCACTAACTGAGGCAAAAAGAACGTGCGAAAAAATAATAATAATTAGAGTGTCGAGGCCGAACAACAGCCAATCTAACCTGGTCTGCGTGTTTCTGCGTGAGAGAGACAATCTCGACGTTCGTTGTTGGACTTGGCCTGGGCTGGGTCATTTCGCGAAAATGCGAATGCACCCAAGGTTAGGTTCATGCCAGGGGTCGCGCGCACGGTACTGGCCAGCGGCTGGCGGTGCTAGGTTGCTGCAGCATGCACGGGCAACCCGGCTCTTGCACAGTCTTACATACATACAAGGTACATAAATGCATAAACTTAAATTGCGTCCCAAATGGCATATCCAATAGTCGGGGGCCACAAAGCCGGCGCGGGCCCGAGTGGATCTTATCGCTATACCGGGGCCCAGTGTTCCCCCTGCACCCCTCGATGACTAGTCCAATGGATGACGAGGAAAGCTGCCCGAGGCATCGAGAGCCGCAATCGTCAATCGTACGAGCAAACGCACCTTTTTGCCTTTGGCACTTCCGAACGCCCGCAACCCATTGCCAATCGACCTCTCCGCCCCCCGATACCGCCGCCGCGACCCGAAAGCCGACCAATTGACCCAGTCCGCCGCAGTCGAGATGGCGTCCATCATCGCCCGCAGAGCGTTTACCACGACCGCACGCAGGCTCGAGGCCGCTGCCGAGCCAGAGCTGAAGAAGCAGGGCAAGAAGGACCCGGAGTTGATTGTGCGTGCCAGCCTCTAGACAGATGGGTCGGGCGCAGAACACCGGTGCTCCGCGCGTCTGCCTGGCTATTTCCCGTCCCGAGACCGTGGGGTCGACGGCTAACCTGTTGCACCTGGTGTGCATGTGCAGATCCTCGGTGGCATCATGGTGGCTGCTTTTGGTGGTGCCGGCCTTTACTTTGGTGAGACGGCGTCTCACACTCGGTAGAAGCGCTGCGGCCCCTTCTTTCAGCGAGCTAACAGCTGTTGCTGCTGTTACGTCAGGCCGGTCTCCCACCTCGTCCACGTCGGAGAGCAAAGTTCCCATGGCCGGCATGCCTTGGGAGACGGGCGCGGAGTCGGGCAAATACCGCTACCACCCCGGAGGTGACTCCAACGCTACTCCCAAGGATGCTCCCAGCGCCGTTAACGTTGTGGTAGTGCCCAACGTCAACCTTCCGAAGGTAAGATAGCAGTTGCTTGATGTATCGTATCTGCCTTGCTGCACCTTACTGACGGTTCTCGTATCTTCTCTCCCGCCTCAGGAACTGCACGACAAATACAACAAGTGGGGCAAGGATGGATACTAGATCAACCCATTTCGGAATAACTGGCCTCCTACTGCTTGTCCGGCTTGGGTCATGAGGAGCGGGGGCGAAAGTGAAGGCAGACCTAGTCTTGGGTAGTTTGTATATACTAACTACGGAGCGGAATGACTCCTCGTGGGCAACCTTGCCTTCCACACAGGATGGAGCGGTCTCAACCCCGAGTACTCCGGGTTTGCTTGGGCGGGCCTTGATAGTATTTTTTTTTTTATTTCTCGTGGATGTAGGTCGTTCATGACGGCTACCCTTTCTATGGCTGATGTCCCGGGCATATTGATATTCACCGGAGCGAGCACATTTTTGACCAATCACTAGTTCATAATAGGTGCGGACGAGCGTTGGCACGAATATCAGGTAGGCTGGTACTTGCAAGGAATATGTTTAGGCAAATATGTAGTTTCGCGGGGGTCTTCGTGGCACAGAAGCTACACCACTGGGAGCTAGCGTCGCCAGCTCCTCTGGGGGTGCACACGCAAAAAATATCTGGAGCTGCCTGCTGGAATATATGTGCCCTCGTCCGATCGGGTTGGTAAATCAATCTTTTGGTAAACCATCAGGCGGGTTAATGTGGATAAATGCAGAACCATGGACTTGGGTCGCCTACTTCCAAGATGAAATTAGACGACCTCAATCTTAGCTGCGTTGTGTTACCCAATACGCCCGCCTCTCTGATGACGAAACTGCGTGCCGCACGCATGTGCTGTTGGCAAACAAAGAGGGGCATTCGGGAATACCAATCACAGCAGTGAGGCTTTACACGCTTCCCCACCCACCCACCTCTCGACGAGACCCGTGATCTGATACTTAATATTGACAGTCGACCAAGGATTGACGGCGTCGACATCGCGATGGTTCGACTCCCTCGAGACGCCTCTATTTCAGACAGAGACGCAGCCGCCTCCCACATCACCAACACAACAAAAAGAAAGACAGAGGAAGTGTGCCGCACTTACTGTAATATCAGCGTGTATCTGTTCATTCATTCCTATCCACTACGCCTGGCTCCTGAAAGATGCAATGCCGTACCCATGCTACCAAACGCCTAGAATCCTCTCAAGAAAGCGACGGTGTATCGACGCTTAGGAGGACCTGCAGAACCCTACCCTTGCTCGCGAAGCAAAGACAAGACAAAGGAAAAGCAAACATATTACAGGACCTGGGTGCAGAGCCACCAACAGTGGCCACCAATAAAGTCCTGGCTTCTTCCCTTCCGCCGCCAAATCGTCACGCCAGTTTGGCCCTTTTTTTTGTTATTGTTATATTTTACTTCTTCCGTTCTCCTGATGGGCAGCCAGTCGGAGTCTTATCGTCTCAGGCCGAGTTGACGACCGGTGCGGGAGCGACGGCGGCGGCCTGCTTCTTGGCCTCCTCAGCGAGCTTCGCCTGGCGATCGGCCTCCTCGAGGAACTGGGCGTACCGGGACTTCTTGTTATGGATGCCGCACTCGGTCTTGGCCTGGCCCTTCCACCTGCCGGCCCGCTCGTCCTCGCCCGCGGCCACGGGGCTGGTCGAGTGCCAGTCGCCGACCGACTTGTACCCCTTGTCGAGCAGCTCATTATAGGGCACGTCGTTGTCCTTGATGTACTGCTGCACCTGCTGGAACGACCAGGCTACGAGCGGGTTGATCTTGACGACTCCGGTCTCGTCCTCGACCTCGATGACGGGGATGCTGTTGCGCTGCCCTCCCTGTGACCGGCGGCGGCCGGTCAGGACGGCGGCTACGCTCAGCTCCGAGTAGGCCCGCTGCTGCGGCTCGACCTTGGCGACCCAGTCGTACCACTCGGAGCTCAGGTCGTACAGCTGCGCGCCGTACTGGGCCTC
The DNA here is from genome assembly GCA_003049425.1 of Magnaporthiopsis incrustans. Taxonomy (NCBI): domain Eukaryota; kingdom Fungi; phylum Ascomycota; class Sordariomycetes; order Magnaporthales; family Magnaporthaceae; genus Magnaporthiopsis; species Magnaporthiopsis incrustans. The sequence goes on from PYSR01000174.1 coordinate 55,791, forward strand.
GAACTCGGCGACCGTCTCGCAGCCGGCCGGCCGGAAGGTGTGGACCTTGAGGTTGGAGTACCGCGCGCTGACCTTTTCCACCAGCCTGTACGTCTCCTCGAAGTGGTACAGGGTGTCGAGGAAGATCAGGTCCACGGGGCGTGACGACCCCGGCGACTCCTTCTCGATCTTGGACAGCATATCCATGGTGACCAGGCCGGTCAAGCCAAAGGCGGTCGTCTGGTACAGGTTGGGGAACAAGATGCGGCAGAAGCGGAGGATCTCCATGGGGTGCATCTTCTCCAGCTGGTCGTTCAGATGCCTCAGGTGCGGGGATGTGAGGGATATCTGGGGCAGAGATGGGGTGGATGAGGTGGCTGAGCCGTATCCAGACTCGACATCGGCAGCGTCTTCGCTCTTGTTGTCCAGGGGCTGCAGCCTCGGCGAGGACTCTAGCGACGATGTCTGCGTCATGTTGATAGGGGACATGGTGGTCCTACTGGCTCGAGAAAATATCGGCTCGGGATGGGCGTGGTCGAATGCTAGGAGAAAGGGTGAGGGTTCGTTCCCCCTCTGATAGGAAGGTCACGGGGATGCCTCCCTGGCCTATAGCAAAGGAAGACAGGAGAACGGGCTTCAGTTGAGCGGGTACCAAGGCGAAGAGGCGGATCGAGACTAGTGGGAGGCTGAGTTGTGATAATGTACAGTGGGCGAGGACAGGTCTGGAGGGGGAGGAGAAGGGAGAGTTTAGCTGCTTGGAGAGAAATAGTCGCAGCTTTGTAGGGGATGGGACAGACCGGACGGGTAGGGTGGAAGTTTCGGGAGGTATGTAGGTGGGCTTGGTGGGTTTGTAATGTTGATCCATTGATGATGCACCAGCTTCTAGCGGACGGGCACGGAACCACAACGGCCGACGCAGTCCCCAGGTGCCCAGAGCCGGAGGAGGGCGGAACTCGCGGTCGATACCCCGGCCTGGCACTCAGGGATGCTCTACAGGGCTGGTGGCAAAGCAACAGACTGACGCAGACGCATGTTTGTGATCCCAAGCGCTGTTCCACCACGGCACGAGCTCATTACCCACCCACCTGCTTTGCACGTTCTCCTAGTTCTCAGCTAGGAATGTCTACAGAGGCTGTCATCGACGGCGGCCTGGCTCAGCACGAGCTAGGAGACAGACTACGTGATGGGACATGCTGATCACTCTCCTGGATGACGGGATGGCGCCCGCAGCGAGAACTCACGGGCTGAGCGGGAGCCATCCGGGTAGATAGCCGGAGGGACACAAGCATAGTACCTAGGGCTAGGCTTTCCCCAGCAGCCTGGTACCAGGTGGATTGAGCAGTTTGCAGGCGAAGTAGCCGCAAAGAAGAAAAAAAGCACGCAATGCCGCACCAAGACGATATGACTTCACAAATAGAAGTCGACGATCACGACATTGGGTCTTTGCTAGGAACCGTGGCTTCTCATTGGCTGAGAACTGGGGGTTTGGCTCAGAGAGGCAATAAGCGTGAAGTCCGAGTCGGCATGACGAAGGGCGGGTGCGGATGTCGGGTGGCTGTCGGTGGGCTCCTTTTTTGATTCTTTTTTGGTTCATCTTTTGGCGCGAACTCGTTTCAGCAAAGATGGAGTCCCGGCTGACAAAGACATGCCCGCTGACCAAACTCGGCACGCAATCCATCCTGAATGACGCCACGTCGTCTCTCAGACCCGTAAATCTAGCCGAACCTCCACGTCGTCTGTTGACTCGAGCTTGTCTGGGTTCGGTTTGGGCTCATTTGGGCTTAGAGCGCTCCAGGCTCGGGCGATAAGTCGAGACAAGGCTGCGTTGGAACAACTCGATAAAGTCTGATGTGCCACACGTGTGTGCCTCGCAGCAGGTTCGATTCCCGTGTGCAGTACCTGGACCTGCCCAATCGGTGCCAGATGGCGGGCAGATTGATTACAAGACATGCAAATTGCCAAAATTGCATCCAATCTGGGAGGGACCGACACTGCGAGGCGGGTACGACAGAAACCCAGCCACAGCATCGAATGAAAATGCATGACGTACGGTTGGCGCCACGATCCAATCGACGCACGCCCCTAACCGCTCGCGGAATCCCTTCTGCCCCTCCCATCCACCCATCTCCAACAACCGCGACAAAGCCGCGTTGGACAATCCGTTACCAGGCCGAGGCCAAGGCACAGGCCGTAAGGTGCTGCAGTCATCCCGGCCCGACTTACCTACGTAGTGCGCATCTTTGGGTGACGTGGCCTACATCCTACGAGTCTTCCAGGAGCCTCCCTCCCGGGTGACACGACCCTGTCAGTGCTGCCGTGGGACCCGGGACGCGACTTAAGGGCGCGCACAAGGATCGGGCCCCTGAGCAGGTCTGTCGCCGGCCGCCGCTATGGAAGAGGCCACGGCCGCCCCCGCGCCCCGCGCCGGGCCACCTCGCCCGCAGCTGTCTCCCGGCATGCGCAGTAACTCGTACTTGAGCGAGCATCAGCAGTACAGGCCTCCGGGGAAACCCGAGAACCACTACGGCATCGACACCGTCGTCGAGGATCTGGGCGGCCGCTCCCCGCCAAAGTCCTCGCTGCCATCGCGGCCCAGGCCCGTCTCCACCTCGCCCCCGACCTCGTTCAACGGCGTCCCGTCGCCCACCCACCCGCCGCGCGTGGTCGAGAGCGGCCTTAACCACGAGCTGTCGCACCCCAACTGCGCACCCAAAAAAGGCTCCTGTACGAACCGCCTCGTGGCCACTCTGCTCTACAGATCCCCCGCCTCCCGCTCCCACCATCACCAGCATGCGCCGGCGCCCCGATCGGCCTCACCTGTCCCCCAATCCTCCACCCCGGCCGTCGCGGTCCCGCCTGAGGAGCCGTCGGAGATCCCGGCCAACATGGCACCCACCACAGATCCGGTCGCGTTCCCCCTGGAGCCGCCCACGGCCGACGAGACGCTGGATCGGCTCTACGGCTCATACGTGACGCCGCTCTGTGTGGCCGCATTCCTGCACCTGATGTCCACCTTCCCGCTGCCGCCGGGCTCGACCGATTTCGCCAGCGCCCACCGCTGCCTCGACAGCCAGGAGCACCCCCTCGTCGTCGAGCTGACCCTCAACCCGGCGCCCTCGCCCAGCTACCTCGGGCTCGGCGACCTGCGCAAGCACGAGCTCATCTATCGCTTCGAGCGCGAGTGGAACGTTGACGTCGTGCTACAGATGGACACTGTCTGGCGCCGTCACCCCCGCCTGGTCGTCTTCGACATGGACAGCACCCTCATCACCCAGGAGGTCATCGATCTGCTCGCCGCCACCGTCAAGGACCCCCCCGACCTGGCCGCGCGCGTCGCCGACATCACTCACCGCGCAATGCTGGGCGAGCTCGAGTTCGACGCCGCCTTCCGCGAGCGCGTCTCTCTGTTGTGCGGCCTGCCCGCCACCCTCTTTGACGACCTGCGCCCCGTCCTCAACGTCACCCCGGGCGTCCCCGCCCTCATTCGCGCCTTAAAACGCCTGGGCGTCCGCACCGCCGTCCTGAGCGGCGGCTTCCTCCCGCTGACCTCGTGGCTGGCCCGTGACCTAGGCATCGACCACGCCCACGCCAATGAGGTCTATGTTGACGGCGCCGGCAAGCTCACCGGAGAGGTCAAGGGACTTATTGTCGGCAAGGAGCGTAAGCGCGATCTGCTCCTGGAGATCGCCCGCAGCGAGGGCATCGCACCCGAGCAGGTCGTTGCCGTCGGCGACGGAGCCAACGATTTGCTCATGATGGAGGCGGCCGGGCTCGGCGTCGCCTGGAACGCTAAGCCACGTGTCCAGATGGAGGCCGACGCCAGGCTCAACAGTCAGAGTCTGCTGGATCTGCTCTACCTGTTTGGCTTCACGAGCGAGGAGATTGCGCTGCTGTCCTGAACCGGTCAGAAGAAAGGCCATGCTGGGGAAGGGGCGGCGGACGGTTCGCGCTAGATGTGCTGAGAGGCAAAGTATCGCCTAATGCACACCCGCCCCGCAGCCTGGGACGGGCATTTCCGGTTAAACGGCAAGTAAAGCGATAGACAGCACGGATCAGCTAGATATATATACCACTTCGAACACTAGTTTTTGAAAATGATAGGGGGTTGATGCTCGGTACCTGCGCTAAGCCCGCCAAATGCGTGGGTTCAGATGAAGAAAAACACAAGAAGCGCCACGACTGACAAAGTGCGCGGTCACGGCGTTGGAATAAATATAATGCAGCTAGGAGAATAGGAGAATAGGAAATAGGTACTGACGAAGACGAGAAGAAAAAGAGGGAACAAGACCCTCGGACAACGAAACGACGTCCAGATATCTACACGCACCATCATTTTTGAGACGACCGCCCCAGCGAAGCCTCTTTCCCGCCAAGTCTCACGTTGGGCAATCAGGGCGCGTCCGGCGCCGCCCCGGCCTCGCCGACGCCGCCGTTCCCCTTTTCTACCGCCATCGCCTCGTCAGCCGCCGGTGGATGCCCTTCAGGGGCATCTGCGGCGGGTTCTGCGTCCAATGTGACGGGAAAGACGGGCGTCTCTACGTTGGCGCTGACGGCGGCGCGGTTCAACTCCTCCTGCCGGTCCAGCTCAGCCTCCAGCCCCGAGAGGAAATCCGGCCCCTCGTCATCATCCTCGACGACTTTAGTAGGCTCGAGAGGTGGCGATCGCGGGGGCTCCGCGATCGCCTCCGAGAAGACTGGTGGCGTAGCTACTACGGGAGATGGTTCTTCCATCTTCGTCTCCACCTTTTCACAATTTTCATTTGCTTCGGCGGTTGCTGGCGCCGAAGCAGGCTCGGCTGTTTCCTGGCTGGTCTCTAGAGCCGCGGCCTCTGCTGCTGGTTCGTCGGGTGCCCGAATAGCGTCACCGGTGCTTTGAGCAATCATCTCGGCTGGCCCGCTTGGCTGATCCTGAGTTTCTGGCTGTACTGGGCTTTCCCCCACAGGCACTTCGATGGGGGCCTCAGGTTCCAGTGGGTGATCTTGGGATGCAGGTCTCTCGTCCGTCGATGCTGCCGGCGCGGGTTCTTCTTGTGAAGGCTGTGCTGAAGATGGCGTGGATGGTTTCCTTTCTTCCGTCGGAACCGGCTCGCTTATTATATCTAATCCTGACGGCTGAGCCTCTTTTGGAGGGCTCGGGGCAGCTCCAGTCACGAGAGGCGGCGGGGCGTCGTCCATGGGCAGGTCAAGCTCCATAGGTAAAGACTCGGTCGCCTGGGTCGCCTCAGCTGACGAGTCTGCGGCGGAAACCGTAGGGGCCGTCTCTTGGCCAGGACCAGCATCAGCAACAACCGGCGCGGTCGGGTCTGCCTCAGATAATTGCATCTCATCTGAGCCTTCTGGCACCTGCTGCGGCGCCAATGAGGTCTCTGGGTCAGCAGGCGGAACGCTGGCGCCTGCCGCAGGTGACTGGGCGCGCGACGGGCCCGTGGGTGATGCCAGGGCGACGTTTTTCAATGGGCTCCCTTCCGTGGGTGGTGCAGCATGCGTAAGCTCCGTGCTGAAGTGGCCTGGAGACAGGAGTTTGTGAGATTCCGGCTCATCGATCGATGTGACAGGAGGCGTGGTGTTGCATCCCTGGGAAGGTACAGAGGGCGTGGCATCGTCGCCCATCGTCGCCTGCTCGTCCTGGATCTGTATAGGCGTGCCCTGGCTACGGTCGGCCGTGTCGCTGCCAAGATCCATATCCACATCCCCATTGCCCTCTTCACCCTCGTCTCCATCATCGCCCTCGTCGCCGTCCTCGTCGTCCGATGGGGGGATCGAGTGGTCCAGTGGCTCGCTGCCGCGCTGGAGTGAGTCTTCAGGCCGCGTCCCCAGAAGCGCCGACTATCATAATGCGCGTCAGCAAGGGCGGGCAGATCAATCAAGCAGCGATGGATGAAAGCGTCGCGAAAGTGTGTGCGCCGTCTTACCTCGTTACTCGGCTGGCCGCCTTGCAGAGCGGCAGGAGCTGTTTCGGTGCTTGGTCCGCCGATAGGGGGCCTCGTGCTTGGAGGAACCTGGAGCCTGCCCTTTTTACGTCCGCGTCCGGGACCCTTAGGCTTCCTACGCGGTGGGGGAGGCTTCCTGCGCGCCGGAGTCACCTGCTGTGGTTGAACCTCGACGGGCGCGACCGGAGCAGGGATGACACTAGTGGAGACGATCTCGCCGTCGACGGGCTGACCTTCGCTCAGCGTGATTGTTTGCTCGTACGGGTTACCGGCGGCATCGACGCGACGGATGGTGGCGCGCGTGATCATGGGCCCGGTGGACTGCAGGACTTCGGCTTTGGGCTTGAGTGTAATAGTGTCCTTGCGCCGCTTGGCAAGATGCGAGACGGTAGGCCCCTCGGACGTCCTGGGTACCTGTTTCCACACCTTGACCGTGTAGCCCTTGTCGGCAACGTCCTCCTTCTTCTCCCCCTTTTCCAAGGCGGGGTCCGGGTCGGCGTCATCGTCGTCGGCGGGGGCTGGGCGCTTGTACAGACGGCCGGACCGAGCAGCGCGCAACAGCTCCTGGCTGTGGGGTGGAAGCAGCTGTGTATCCTTGGGCATACCATAAGGCAGCTCGACAGCCCAGATGTCGTTCCGCGTTTGCGCCTCAACCTGCTGCGGGGGCGTGACATTCACCCACTCTTGCCTCCACTGGCGCACGGGCAGACCTGTGTGACGAGAGGGAGCCCGTCAGCTTATGGAGCTGGTCGTCGAGATGGGAATAGGTGGGATTGTGAGCGGCGCGGTTCGTCGTACCTTCGAAATCATCGTGCTCCGGATAGGCTCCGCGATTGCCACGGCGGGTCTGGGCGTTGGTGCGATACTAAGCAGGCAAGAAAGATATTCGATTTTGTTAGTACTTAGCGCGGTCCGCACCGAGAGATGCCTTTTGAAGACGCGGTGATCGCGGCAGTGCAGGCGCAAGGAAGGAGTTCATTTTCTTACGCCCGGAGCCATCGCGACGGAAGAATGCCAAGGCCCCGATTGCTGGCAGGCACTAGGAAGCGCGCGACAAGGTCGGATGATTGAAAGGGTTGTGGTCAGAGATATTGTGGTTACAGGCGATGCTCCGAGGCCACCTGCAGTTGGAAGTTCCTCGACGCCTTCAGAAGCCAATTGAGTCGCATGGAAGCGCGATGCGAGGAACGGAATGTCCATATGGATTGGGTGTGGCTCACGCGGTTGGCGACGTGCCTCGACAGCTGTACCCACCGCAGACTTGGTTCTAATTGGCTGTGCTCACCAGGGTGGATACGGTTACGTGCAGCATAGCTCCAACTGCCAGCGCCTGGATCCCGTGTGGGTTGTCGGCAACTGGTCGCCTCTGGAGAAGGAGTCCAACTTTGACGGGAGCTGTATGGCTGTCTTTTGCTACAAAGAACATGCAGGTCCTTACAACGTGCCCTCGAAAGGCCTAGTCAGGATACCCGTGTGTCTAACTAAAGAGGTAGCCTATGTGGGCAACTCGGCATCAACTGTGCACCACCGAGGCAACCGCTTGACTGTCCAGTACCTAGTCCACCAAATTATACGCCCGATATACGGCCCGCCACTAGCCGATAAGCGAATGTGGCGAGCCGAGAGCGGAAATCGGCTGGTAAGGCAAAAAAGACATAGAAAAATGAGCCACGCCTCGGGTGTTCCAGATACACGGCAGCCGCATGATAAATCGACCATGGGAATCAGGTCGTGTCGTTTATAGGAAGTGGCGGTAATGGCATCTTGCGGCCGTAGAGTCAAGAGTGGCAAAGTCCCATCCCGAGAAATCCCTTCTGTTGAATAATCCCATCGAGCAGGATGCGGAAGGGCACATAGAACTCGCTTGTTATGCTCAGTTCAGTCCCAGCTTTTGTTGGACGGCAATCACAAGTTAGTTGTCATTAGCAAATTGATCGTGAGTCGGACTGGCACATGCTTACCCTGTTGGCTTCTTGCGAACTATCTCGGTTTTATTCCCAGACTCCTTTCCCTACCAACACGTCGCGATGCTGTTAGCTGGACGAGAAACGAACGCCGAGTGAGTGGGGAGGGAGGGATACTTACAGAAATACCAGCCTCTACCACCAGCCTGTCGAGTTGGTAGAACTGCCCAAGGACAGTTTGCCGCTACAGATTGTTAGCATCACATCATGGCATGCACGAGAGACGTTTGATAGCAACTCCAACGACCCACCTTCATCACCTGGAGCTCCCGTAGTCCCTCCTGGACCAGCTCCTGAATCCGTCGAGGGTCGCTGACGGCCTGGTTCTCACGAAATGCATCTCGTGTTCGCCTCTTGGCGTACTCTCTGAAGTTGTATGCGGCGAATTGGCTACCCTGCCTCAGCAGTTGCCGGAACTGCTCGGCACACAGGCTTGTGGTTAGACCCGGCCGAGGCTCAAGGGGCCGGTAGCAGTAGCGGGCGTTGAGGGGAGCTGTCGACCTACCAAGGACCTTACTTGCTGGGCCGACTCGCCCTTGAGCGCCGAGACTGCCGACATTTTTGTGGTTGATTATTGAACAAACCCGACAAATCCGGGCGAAATGGGTGAGAGGAAACGCCCATGGGCGAGATTTGCCATCGAATGCGCTAGGTATGGACGTCCCTCGTTCATTTCTGCCAATCCCGACCGCCCGCTGCTGGCTGCTTGCGCTCCACTCAGAGCCCGCACCCACCGTTGCGATTTGTTGGGCTTCCAGCAAGTTCCTCCCAGCGGCTCTAGTGTCTCTGCGGCGAAGCGACAAGGGATTGGCAACTTCGAATTACAGGCGTCTATGCTATATCCGCTGACCAAAGAGAGCAAAATAACGCATTTCATCAAGACCCCGTGTCCGCGTGGCAGGGACAGTCCCAGTAGACAGCGCTCGAGGGCCGTCTACTCGAGTGGTTTTATTGTTACAGAGGTTTCTTTCTCCAGGGCCGCCAACGCAACATGTAAATCAGTTACGTGGCCCTCACTGCCTATCGGCCCGTTGCTGTGGTCCAGTCCGCTGTTGATCTTCTCCCCTTGCCGCTGATGGACACTTTGTCTATGGTGTTGCATGTCCATTTCAGCACACTGCTTCGAGCAGTATGGGGTCACTGTTTTTAGTTGCTCCAGACAGTGGGTGCAGAGCACCGGCGAACCGTCGCAGTCCATGGCTCCGTCCTCGACTCTGAGTTGTGCGCAGTCATCAGCAGCGGTGCATAAATGGGCGTCATTGAGATGAGAGTCCTTGGGCTCGGAGTTCACAAATTAGCACTGGCTCAGATATATAAACGAGTTTGGCGGGGAGAAGAGTGGAAGGGGAGCTCACAAATGCCTCGTGGTAACATGCACCGGAACAATATACCGCTGGGCGCCAGCGGTCACCAAAGCCCGCTCGGATTTGGCAAAGCGGGCAGGAGAAAAAAGACCTGCTGTCGACAGCACCGTGACAAGCTGTACAATGAGGAACTTCAAGGGAAGGAACCGGCGGTTGAGGTGGTGCGGCTGCTTTCTGGTCCTTGGTCTTTCTGCTTTTCGCAGCCTCGTGGGCACTCTGTGCCCGCCTGAGCTCGTCTAGCCTCCGCCGATGCTTCTCCTTCAGATCCTTGCTTGCCTTGCCTGCCAGTGACCGCTCTAGTCTGTGCTCCATGACAACGTCGAGAGAACTGCCGTTGCGGAGCCTTTCCAGTTCCTCCTGACTGCCCTTCGCAGAGCTGTCTTTGTAGTCGGAAAAGAAGATCTTATGTATGACTTGGAGAGTCTCCTCTGCTGGAAGAGCCTCGGCGCCCGTCAATTGGACGAGACAATGGTCGACGTCTTCGGAGGGGGCGGGAACATGGCCGAGTGAGTTTCGGATCTCGCCGAGCACGGTGCTTAGCGCAACGTGTACGTTGTCCATTTTGGGCAGCAAGTGCACCTGGCCGGAGTCCTTAAGAAGGTGTCTTATGACCTGCGAGCCCTTGACTATTTGGACAATGCGCGCCTGCCTGCCTTTCGCGGCGCGCTCCTCGATTTCGCGCAGTGCGGACCTGCGCTCCCGTGCCTGCGCAAACAGGTCGCCCATATCTCTGGGGAAGGTAGCTTGTACGAGAAAGCACTCGGCATCCGGGGAGGCAATGTACCGGTCATGCATTCGCTCGAGAACCTTTCCGTAACACTCGACGCACTCGATGACATGCCTGTGGTTGTGATTCTGGCGGCAGCTTTGCTTTATGGCCTCCACATCGCTGGTGCACAAGGCCTTCTGTCGCTTGGCTCTCCCCAGGTAGTCCCAAATTTCAGGCATTTGTTGATACAGGCGATGCGCCCGATGCTCCGATTTGAGGCGCGGCTCGGATGGGCTTTGAGACTGGTCGGTCGGTGCGGCAGGCTGCTCGAATCGGATGCAACGAGTTGCTATGTGATGCTCGCTGGTCGGCCTGATCAGACCCAATTGGACCGAAATGAGCGTCGCGGGCACGCTTTGTGACGAGGCAGGCGGTGGTGCACTGGAGACGGTTCCTGGGCGTGCCTGGTTGCACACGATTGCTCGGTGATCAGCGGCTCGTGTTGGTGGAGACTGAGGACCCGGAATAGCCCCACTTGTGCACCTGGTAGGCCTACGCGATTTCGGTCTCCTTGACACGCGGTTCCACACACTTTTCCTTCCCGGGCGGGTGAATCTCATCCATCTCATCGAAGCAGGAACCGGGTTTCATACCGCTCGCCCATAAGAGTGAAATATGGTACGTTTGGCAACCTAAACCTGGCTGGGCCTTCCAAATACACTTTCCATCTGGATCCAGCAGCTGACAGCCTCGACAGGCCGACAAACTGCGGTCACAGCAGGAGCTGGAACGTCTCCAGGCCAAATATATTGGCACGGGGCATCCGGACACTACCAGTTGGGAGTGGAAAACAAACATCCACCGCGATACATACTCAAGCATTGCTGGTCACCCCCCTCTTGCTGCCTACATGGCGCTCGCTCAAAATGAGCCAGTCGCCAAGGTTCGCGCAGAGATGATACGAGTGAGTTGACTTGGCTGGCTGGTTCACCCACATCGTGGTTTGGAATGGGCGGAGAGCCATACCATGCTGACACTATTTGTCTAGAAAATGATACAGCCATGTGGCCCGCCGCCTGCTCGTGAGGGCGAGGACTCTGTAGCTCAGCAGTGACACAGACTGACAAGCGAACCACCCTGCCTGCCGGGCAAGCAGATCTGCCACCTGCAGTCCGCACTTGCTCACGCGCACACGAGCCGAGGAATAATAGTTAGAGCAATGATATTATCTTTGATGAAATTCACTCTCGGTCACTGCGCCGTCCTGAGCATGGCTTGCGAGTTGGTGGATGCTGGCTGCGAACATGAGGATCGGAGTATGCGCGACCTACGCGGATGGTTCACGTCTTTGCCGCGGGATGGGGTGGCGAATCACACCGAAGCCTGCGATGATAGTCGCGGCCAGCGAAAGGTGGACGAGAAGGGAAGGGTAGTGGACCTCCTCCAGTCTAAACCCCATTCTCCATACGCGTGTGTCAACGCTCATCTTCTTCATCCTCTTCATCCTCCTCACTCTCTTCATCCTCTTCATCCTCTTCGTCGCCGTCTGCTGCCCCGTTTGCGTTTCTATCCGGCCCTTGGCGGCTCTCCGCCTCCGCACAACCGTCACCGCCCCGCGGTTTCCTGTCTTGGATCCGCAAGCTCGCTTGAAGCTTCCTCTCTAGGTCGTCATTCGCAGCAACCCCGTAAACCTCCCTCGCCATGCCGGCAATAGCCTCATGAGGGACTTCTTGCTTGCCGCGTGGGCCAACATGCCAGGTGATGGCATCCTCATCACTCTGAGGATTTCTCTCCACCGTCTTGACGACGTAACCCTGCTTTATGAGCCTCTGCAACATCACCTCTGTCTTTTCGAGCGGAGTGTTGACGTTTGCATTCATCCGCTGCAGATATCTTTTGAGTTTGTGGTCGCCCAACTCGCCGCCGTTGAGTGTTATGATGGCAATGATGAGTGAATACAGTCCGACGTGAATCGCTTCAGCATCGGAGCTCTGGATCTTGGACGGCGGTATGATAACCGCCGATCTATAAGGCTCCGGGATTGTGGTGACAAGGATGTACGTATTGGTGCTTGCCGACCCCTTGGTCTGTGACTTGGCCGCTAGTGGCTTCAGTTAGCAGCCACGAGTCACTGGCGGCGTTTTGGTGGCCGGTCGGCCCGGGGATGGGAGTGAGAACTTACCTCTCCTTTGCTCCTCTACCGATAGGGTGGATTTGTCGCGGACAGGGAGTTCAACCATTTGCATGCCAAACACTACCTGGAGCTGCTTTTGGGCTCCTTCAAAAACTTTCCTAAATGACCGGCCATGGGGACCCAGCACTGTCCAGAAGAACGAACGGGGTTTGTATCAGTGACTGACTGTTGGTGTGGGTGGACGGAAGGAGAACAGCCGGATCTCCCTACCCTTTTCCCGAATACCATCCCTACGAATAGGGGTCCTTGAGTACTCGCAGGCGAGTGCGTACCTCACGAGCTTCTTGACCAGCTGTGTCTCTGTTGACTCGTCACGCTCGTCGCCACCACCATTCATACCATTCATGCTCTCGTCGTCATCGTTGCTGTCGGCTTCGTCGCGTCGTTGTCGCTGTCTGGGCCGTTCGTCGCCGCGCGCATCGTCGTCATCCTCCTCGATCTTGGGGGTTGTGAGCAGGAATGAATGCATATGCCAGGATTGCTAACACCGTAGAGAGGCACATCCGGACTTACATGCCGAGGGCGCCTTTGAAGGATGGGCATGCTCTCTCAGATATGCACAGTGCCGCCTTGCAAGTAGTCACAGCGGAATAGGTATGAGCGCCGTCCCGATCCTCAAGGCTCGGTGGTGAACGTTTGTCGTTGTCACAGGAGGACGGAGTGCCAGATCACAAAGCCGGGCCTGGGGCGTGTGGTCGCGGGGTCTTGCAGGAGACGCGACGCGGGGAAACTCGATTGTTCTTTCGACACTTGGTACCTAGGTGGGCCCGCCTGGCGGATCCTGTAACCCAGAAAGGGTTAGCGCTTGATTGAACCGTAGTCCCGCCCGGCAGGCAAGGAAGAAGGATAAGGGTGGACATGGGCAAAAAAAAAAAGACTTGAAAATCGCGATTAACATGATCTGGAAACACCCACCAATACGGCCGGCGGCCCAACTCCCTTGCCTTCGCGCCCTAGATATTTTCAGGCGCATACTAATACCTTGCCCACATTCTCATCAGTCGACTTCCATGCCCCGGAACACAACGAACCGTGAAGCCTAGGACTTCTGGGCGATATCATACGGCTTGCTGGGGTCGGCCACGATACCCCTCCTTCTCGACTCAGACCCCGGCGCCCTGGTCTGGTCTTGATGATCCGAAGCAGAACAGCAGCCGGTGGCTTCGTCTGCCTCAGATGCCAACCCTGGCCTCCCCGGGGCAGCTTCCAGTGGCCCTACACGGCAGCACACAACGCACATGTCAGAGGCAACAGTACCGCCGTCGACGAACCTCCTGACGACGGCGCCCACGAGCGAGACCCCGGTGCAGACGACGCCCCAGCAAACGATGGCTCTCGACCAGCCCCGTCGGCGCGCAGATCCAACCCCAAAGTCTACTTCAACAGAGGCACTCGCGTTCTGCCAAGAGTCGAAGGCTTGCCTTTCGACGTGTTGGGGAAGCCGGGCGAGACTATTGTGATGACGGATCTGGGCAAGGGCAAGAAACGAGAACTTCCAGTACTAGAATCGGCCGTCACCGAGACCGAGTGCGGCCTCGAAGACAGCGTAGACATCTGGGGCTCCCTGTGTAACCCAGGAGCTGCCACCACGGAGGCCGAGGTCCAGGCCAATATCGACGAACTGCGGCCAGAGGTCAACATCCTTCCCCAGAGAGACTTCGACGCGATTGCAGGGGCCCTCAAAGGCGGTTTCACCATCGCGCAACTTGTCAGATACATCGGCGCCAACCGCCAAGGCCGCGCCGCCCCAGCCTCGTCTCGCGCGTCCCAGGCCGACCCGGATGCGCCGTGGATCCTGGAGCGGCTCCCGTGGGTGCCCCAACCCTCGCCGGTGCAAAAGCAGCTCGGCAGCCCCAAGAAGGCACTCGTCAGCCAGCTGATGCGTGCATGCTGGGGAATCTCGATCCAAGAACACGTTGATGGCCCCGGCTACCTCGATGTCCACCTGCGCGACCCCGAATTCTCCCTTCTGTTGATTGGTAATAGGAGGTGGCTTCAGCTCGTTTCACGGATATACCTGCGCAAAGTTGGCGGACGAATAGAGCTGCGACGGTCCAGTCGCATGCTACGAATATATAGTCCCAAGGCTGTCGCTGATACCATCCTGGCTGGCATAAATCAAATCCTCCACAATACCGTCACTGAGACTCTAGACATAAGCTCCCTTGCGCCGGGAAATATCCCTCGCGAATGTCTCGAGCGTCTCGGTCAGCTGACCAACTCATACATCCAGCAACGCGGAGCGTCCAGCAAACTCTCCGTGTCTTGGATCCCTAGGCGTCAGCCGGACCAAGATCTGACCTTTGAGACAACCCGAGATGTTGTCTTCCGAAAACTGATGGACGCATTTGGACGGGACGCCCCTCCGTTATTCCCGCCAATGGCCATCGTCGAGCCCCAGCAAGGTGGTCCTGAGACGGGCAGGCTCATTCTAGAGCGTGGCGTTCAGGACCTATCTCTTCCCTGGAACGTCCGACATGGATCGTGGGCCCGGTTCGTCCGGCCCATCTCGTCAGTCACCACACAACCGACTGATAGGCCCCTCATACCACCGGGGCTTATCTCATGGCTTGTTCGCCCTAAAAGCTATGATACTCAGACTGCACTCCCACAGTCGTCGGCGACTCCCGTGTCAGACCCGCCGGGTCTTCCCACCACTGGTCACTGGGCGCTGGCGAGAACTGCTACTCATGCCGTCTTTGGCCACCTCCTTCACCGCACCGAAGAGAAGGATGTCATCTCACAACCGGTCACAGCGCTACCTTTACACAGCTCTTCCCCTCGGATTCTGTCAACGGCCACTCCCCCGTTGTTCGGTCGGGCTTTCTCCAACGCCGCGGAGTGCGGGCCCACCAGCAGCCAGCTCGTTATTCGGCTGGTCCCCTCGCCCAACGACAGCGGCGCCCTGCACGCGCCAGCTCTAGAGCTCCGCGTCCGCATGGTCAACAACTTGGTCGCCGACATAAAATCACTCCGTGCTCTTCACCGCGTGCACAGCTTCGACCTGCTCCTACCAGACCACCCGGTGGACGCACGCATCACTCAGAGACAGATCTCACAGCTTCTAAAAGGGGATGGCCCTCTGGACGCGCACCCCACATTGAAGCCACTGGTTGACTTCCTGGGCCGGTCGGAAATCTCGCCCATGGAGACCGTTTTCAGGACTCCTTCTCTCGTCAAAGACATGACCGTCCCAGTCCGCCTCGGCCACAATGCTGCCCGTCCACACGATGACGACTCGGGCCTTCTGACGCTCGACTACCTCTTTGCGGGTCTTGAGCTGCGGCACAATGCCGTCACCTTCTTCCGCGACCGAAGCCTTGCCTACACGACCGTAGTAAGCAGCCTTGCCCCACAGAGAGTCGAGGTTTCGCTGCAGGCATCGCCGTGGCGGGAGGCGAATCCATTCATTGAGGGCGCTGAGGATGCCGCCGAGAGCTTCGTCACCGATATACTGAAGGTGGCCCAGGGTGATGAGTTTGAGTGGTTCCTGTGAGGATCATATTCGCTTAATCCTTCCTGTGCTTGGACACAGACTTGCGCCCGCCGTGTTTATCTCCCTCCCTACCCTATATTGTATAGATGTGCCATCAAGGGTGGCTGGCGAAACGACGCATCCGTATTCTATGATAAATGTATAAACATCTACCTTCTCTCTCTCTCTCTCTCTCTCTCTCTATATATATATATAT
>PYSR01000175.1:0-71119 GCA_003049425.1 Magnaporthiopsis incrustans
CCTCGGATTCTAGGAGCCCACCGCGTCGTATGTGGGAAGTGCCGGGACGTATCCCCCACTGACGCCGTCGATCCCGTAAATAGGCGACCACATCCATCGAATCACCCGAGTTCGTCAAGGTCTGGAATCTTCTGGATCTCGTGTCGATCCTTTCCGATATGCGCCAGTGCGATCCTGTGTTGCTTTTCTGGCTTGTTGAGGAACTCCTCGATAGCCAAACGACCTCGGGCTGCCGCAGAGTCCTGGATTTCCTCGAGTCACGCCATCAACGCATCACAGCAAACCCCTCGGTTGCGATGCAGCTCACCATTCTTCGGAGCTGCAACGAGCTCCTTCGTCGCCTCTCCCGCGCCAGGGACACCACCTTTTGCGGCAGGGTCTTTATCTTTATGTTCCAGAGCTTCCCTCTTGGCGACCGCAGCTCAGTGAACCTGCGCGGAGAGTACCATGTCGAGAACGTCACCACATTCGACCAAGACCCGGAGAGGAACGGGACTCTGGACAAGATGGAAATCGACGACCACACGGATGACTCGACGTCATCCGAGGCCAAGCCGAGTGCGACGAGGCCAAACGCCGTCGATGAAAGCATCCGAAGAGACATGGATTCCCTATATCCAGTCTTCTGGTCACTACAAGCAAGTTTCAGTCAGCCCAAGAAGCTATTCGATCGCGGTCACTTTGAGCGTTTCAAATCAGGGCTAGAGTCTACAATGGCCGCTTTCAAGGATGCGCAAACAAGGCAGATCTCAAGGTCCCAGAGGCAGGAGGAAGACCCCAGGCCGGGCCAGAAGCGAAAACACGAGGGCGAAGGCGCAGATCTGACGGATGCGTTCAATCCCAAGTACCTAACCAGCCGCGACCTCTTCAGACTCGAGGCATGTTCATATATCCCCATGGCTGCAGCATCCTAACGTTTTTTTTTCTAACTCTCCCGCAGCTGAGCGATCTCACCTTCAGGAGGTATATCCTGGTCCAGGCCCTGATCATTATGGAGTTTTTGCTCTCGCTCTCGGCCCAGGAAAGAGAGATTGCTGCCGTGGCCAGTGCTCCCAACAAGTCCGTCATCTACCTAGATCAGCAGCTTAGCAAGGAGGATACGGAGTGGGCGGACAAAACACGACTTGCGATTATAGGACACCTCGAGAACAGCGGCGCGGGCCCAAACGAGGGAGCCTACTTCGTGCGTATTGTCAAGACCATCCTAGCACGGGACAAGAACTGGGTGAGGTGGAAGGCGTATGCCTGCTCGCCGATCGAGATGCCGCCTCTGCCGCCACAGGTTTTTTCAGACGCGAAAACATCAGCCAGCCGCTCAGCGACAAGCAAAAGGCTTCGGGCCACACCAATGAATTCACTATCCATCGACTTTCTGAGCGATAGCCGGGACTCGTCGGGTCTCGCCAAGTTTAAGCCGGCGGAGCGATATCGAGTTCCCGATGTGAGTGCATTCAAGAGGGCGATCGCCGAGGATGAGCTAGAAATCGACATGCCCACCAACAACCAGACCAAGGCGGCGGCGATCGAAGGCAAGGCCAGCAAGTCCTGGAGAGCCCTGAGGGTTGCAAGCAGATCCCGCCTAGCTGTCTTTGACAAAGTCGAGGATCCGGACAGGATCGACCTTATCTTCGAGGAGGCCGCGGCGCAACACTCCGCAAACGGATCGGATGGGTCGCCCGCAGGTGTTCGACCCGGTGACTGCCGTCCTCTTATTCTCTCAGGCCCCGAAGGAGTGGGCAAGTCGACGTTACTCCGGCTTCTGCTAGAGAGGAACCCCGGAGTCTTTGGCCTTGTGCCGACGCATACGACGAAGCCTCGACAGGTCGGGGACGAGGGGCCTAATCGAGCGATTGAAATCCTGGTGGACGCAGCTGCGTTCGGCACTCTGCTTGATGGTGACCACTTTCTCGAATCCAGCGAGGTGGACGGAGCCAAGTACGGTACCAGCCGTCGCGAGGCAGAAAAGATCAGCCAGTCTGGCAAGATACCGGTCATGGAAATGAGTCTCGATGTGAGTCAACCCACGTTTGTCAGCCGAGGCTTGTCCATGCGCGATCCTATAATGCATGGCACTAACACATCCCCGCACTCAGGGCGCACGCCAGAGCAAGGAAACGTCATACGCGGCGAGGCACGTCCTTGTCAGGCCTCACAACATGAATGCGTTGCAGCGCCAGCTCGAAGAGCGTGGTGTTCCTGGCGGAAAAATTGCCGATATGATTGCGGCTTCCCAGGCGGATGTAGAGCGCGCCGAGGCGGAAAGCATACACGACGAAGTTATCATTGGTGAGGATCTGGAAAATGCGTACGCGGCTCTCGAGCGCTTCATGTATGGCCACGGACAACCCAGCCCGGGTTAGAGTAGGTCGAAGAGGGGGATTGAAGCGCATGCGCACCACATGCTCCATGCACCAAGACCTAGGTTACCTACTCAGTGCCTGGTACCCACTTAGCCATCGTCCTTCGCCGTCAAGGCGATCATCAAATCACAAGAGACCCGCCTCCCCGCGCTTCTTTCTCGTTGCCTTCTTTCGCGTTCACAGGCAATTGCCAGCGCCGTATTGGCTTGCCAATGGCCTCAAATGCCAAAGGAGCACAGCCGTGGCGGTAGGTCTGGCACATGCTGTTGTATCCATGTCCAAGGTGGTACGGTACCGACACATAGGTGCCCGAGCACGGTTACCCGCTTCCAGAAATTATCAAAAGAGAGGGCTTACCAAGCTCTGTTATCCACGGCTAGCCCGGCCGTTCGCCACAGCAGCTAAAAGACTGACTTGAAAAGAGAGAGAGAGAGAGAGAGAAAAAAAAGAAGAAAAAAAAAAAAGAAGGCGGACGGGCATGGTATTGATTGGATTGACCCTTGGCAGAGAAACAGTGGCCGCCGAGTACCAAGCTGGGTAGGCAGGTAGGTACTTATGTTGGTAGGTAGGTACATACTTACTACACCTTTGTGCAAGGGCTGGCAAGCAGGAGGCAGCTAAGAGGTCGAGACAATGCGCAGTTCAAAGTATTTGATGGTTGCGGACATGAATCTGTGCTAGCCCACCTAGGCGCCCTCCAACCAGCCTCCAGCCCGCCTGAGTTTGGACCCGCCCTCTTGGCAACCGGCCAGAGGCGCGAAGGCAGGTGGTCGTTGGGGGGTGCCTTCAGCTTCCATACACCTCATGCCTGCCTTGTATCATTGGCGACTTCAATCCATCCTTGCGCCAGCCCGCCGCGCGTGTTTACGCTTCTGCCTCCCCATCCATCTCATTGTCGCTTTTTCTTCCAATCACCCTGGTCAGGAAAAACAAAAGAGGAAGAAGAAAACACAAGGCGGGAGGAAGAGAACCAAGAAAAAGGATAACCCGCCCGCAAATCAGGCGAGAGAGGGAGGGGAAAAAAGGAAGAAGCAAAACGCACAATCATAAACCGACACATGCAGCGATAACCACGCAAGGTACCGACCACCTTCCCAAATTTGCCCGGACCGACACGACCCAAGCCCGGCAGCTTCCAGGGACGGCGGACGACTGCCTCGAGCGGCTTGACGCGAGCTTTTGCTCCCAACGTCAGTCTCTGGCACTCTCGCCGGGTCAGCATCAGTCGCGCTGCTTGCCGTCGTCATGACGTCCAATCTCGTTCCCAGCGGCCCCGAGCAGCCTCGAGACACAACCCATTCAATCCCACAAGAAGCCGAGTCGCAACAGCAGCCGCAGGCCCAACCAGAACCTCAACCTCAGCTTCACCCGCAGCCGCAACCACAACCGCAGCCTCAGACAAAGGCGGACGCCGACCCGAAACCCGATCCGCCGCCGCCGCATACGCAGTCGCAGTCGCAGTCGCAGGCACAGTTGCTGTCGCAGTCGCAGCAGCAGCAGTCGCAGCAGCAGTCGCAGTCGCAGTTGCAGTCGCGACCACTATCACCGCAGCCGCCGCCGCCGCCACAGAAGCTGTCCTCCTCGAAGGCGCCATCGCAACATCAGCCCCAGCCGCAATCCCAAGCACACGCACACGCGCACGCGCATGCGCAGCCGCCAGCACAAGCACACATCAAGTCGAGGCCGACACCGCCGCCTCAGGCTCTGCCTTATCCCGCGACCCCCTCATCGTCCCACAATGTCTCCCCTCCGAGCAAAAGAGACCTCAGATCATGGTGGAAAGGCTTCAAGCTGCCGTCAAAACACCAAGATACCCATGGTACATACTGCCGCGTTTTTGTTCCTTGCTTCATCCCACCTACCTCACTATGGCCGGAGTCGGTCGCCGCCACTGCGTCGATGGTGCCCCTCTACCACGCCCTGACAAACTTGTCGAGCATTTGCATGCGCCTGCGAGCGGAAGTCCGCCGTCCCAGTTCTGGGAACCCCATCTAGTGGCGCGCCCCGGACCTCCTCCATGGCGAGGGCCTAGTCCAGGCGCAGTCTAACGCGCATGTTGTTGCCGTCTTTTCCCTTGGCGTCTTATTTGGCCTTCGGCCGCCCCGCGCACCCGTCGTGCCCTATCGCAAGCACGTGTACTGAGTTTGAAGCTACAGAAGCCCGCCCTCAGGGAATATTCGGCGTCCCACTCCGCCAGAGCATTACTTATGCCAACGTCGCCATATCGCTGATCGACGAGAACGGAAAGAGCTACATCTACGGCTATGTGCCGATCGTCGTAGCGAAGTGTGGGGTGTTTCTCAAGGAGAAAGGTTCGTAGAATTCCTATCTACCGCTTTCAGGCCCCGATCCTGTCCGCACATGTGGCTAGAGCACCACTGACCTGCCTTGGCCCGCGTCATAGCCACCGGGGTTGAAGGAATCTTCCGCCTCAGCGGTTCCGAGAAACGCATCAAGGAGCTCAAGACGATATTCGACTCACCCGATCGCTATGGCAAGGGATTGGTGTGGGACGGCTTTACCGTCCATGATGCCGCCAACGTTCTCAGGCGATACCTCAACGACCTTCCGGAGCCTGTCGTACCGTTGGACCTGTACGAGAAGTTCAGGGAGCCGCTCCGCGGCGCTACTATGCAGGCTGTTGGCGATGCCGAGGGGCCACAGTTCGTGGACAACTTCGACCTGGGGGCGGCCATTGCCAGGTACCAGAGCCTGATCACGGAGCTGCCGCCGCTTAACCGGCAGCTCCTGCTATACATCCTGGACCTGCTCGCCGTTTTCGCAGCCAAGGCCGATGAGAACCGCATGAATTCGCAGAACCTCGCCGCCATCTTCCAGCCCGGAATGCTGTCTCACCCTGCGCACGCCATGGCCCCCGAGGAATACCGTTTGAACCAATGCGTCATAATATTCCTGATCGAGAACCAGGACCACTTCCTGATCGGCATGCAAGGGACAGCTGCGGACGAGAAGACAGTGCAGGAGGTTCAGAAGGGCACCCCTCCCACCACAACACCTGTCACCCCGAGTGCATCGCGCAAATCGGGCGTCCAGAGGTCATCATCCAACGCCAGCGCCGGTGCCGAGAGCGTCGCTCGTGATGGCAAGATACGACGAAATCGCTCCACGTCTTCCAGACATTCGCGGCATTCGAACGGGGCTCCCAGCCCAGCCAGCCCAGCCATAGGCTCGACGGCATCGGGCGGGCTTGGGAGAAGCAACACCCTGCCTTCCAAGAAATCGCCTGCCCTCGGCTCCGGCAGGTTCCACCACAAGGCTGACCAGCAGTCAGGCTCTATAGCGCCACTGACCCCCGCCACCCCGACGCCGATCCCACCCTCCCCCACCGTGGTGGAGGCCGTCGAGCCCCGCGGCGAACAGGGCCGAGCCTTGCAGTCGAAATCTCAGACGGCAGCACTTGGAATTCCTCTCCAGTTATCGGCGGCGCAACTCGCTCTGCCCAGCAGAGGCCAAGATGGCCTTCTGGAGCCTGCCACCCCGGATGCTCTGACACCGGCGCGGGAGCGCAAGTTGCAGAGTCTGTTCCAACGTTCGCCAACAGGGGAGGCCGACTCGAGGCAACCAAATAAGCTGCGGAAGAAGCGGCTCGCAAGCAGCACAAACCCCAGCGCGCAGAGCTCGACCGCCTCATTACCTCATTCGGCCACAGGGGTCTCACCTGGCGTCGAGGTGCCAAATCCCATGGAACAGCAGCACCAGCTTGATCCGCCAGCAGAAGAGGTACAGGCGCAGACGAGTACATCGGCTGCGGGAGAAGTGCCACGGGAGCCCGCCTCGGCTGCCGAAGAGGTCACGACACCTGTCCCAGGCAACAGCAACAGCAAAGCTGCCAATCCATCTAATTTTGAACAACCACATGCCCTCAGACCACAGAAGTCACCGCCTCAGTCGCTTCACAGCTCCTTCAACGAGGGCTCGGAGCTCGACCAGGTCGAGGAGACGCCCGTGCCAACCGAGAACACGGAACCCGACAAAGACAAGCGGCGGCGGTGGAGACTATCAAGGAGAAAAGAAGACATGATAGCAGCCGCCTCGCCGCAGCCCGGCCCAGCATCGCCACGGCAGGTACTGGGTTCAAACACTAACGCCGAGGCGAGCACCAGTTCGGTCGGCAGCGGGAGTAAGCAAGGGCGTCGAAGTTACAATGGCGAATCTCTGGACAACTTCACTTCCTCCTTAAGTGCCGAAGGTCATTCGTCACACGATTCCAATTCCAAAGAAGGCAAAGAAGAGGCCAGAGGCCTGACCGGTTGGATTAAGAATAAATACCGCGAAGCCAAGGAGAACCACGACCAACGCCGCAATAAGTCACCACCTGCCGACCAAACACCGACGTCGAGCCTGCCATCTACGCGTCACAAGAGCATGGATCTTTCCAGATCGCCACCGGAGGACGAGAAGGCAAGGCCATAGTCTCCTGTGTCTCGCTGAGGCGTCACGGTTTGGATTTGGGCAAAGGTCGGGAGTAAGACCGCGAAGGGACCAGAAAGGAGAAAGGAGAAGAGGGGATGAAAAAATTTTAAGTGAGAGGTTTTTTTTGTCTGCCTCACCAACTCATACAGATAATTTCTACTTTTTTCCTATTTTCTAAGATTGCTCGTAAGACACTTTGGCGGCTTGCTCGCCTATTTTCTCCCTCCCTTATTATTCTTTCTAGCCTCATTTCCCCTTCTCTCATCCTGCGTCTCTTTACAAATGTTTCCTATATATCTTTTATCACCTGGCCTCAGGTTTTTTCTTTCCGCACTTACCTTTCCTTATTTGCCGTTCACCCCCTATTTGTCTTGTCGCCATTTCGTCTATGAAGGATTTTCCGTGTTGACGTCACGTTGTAAAGAGTTGTTCCTAGCATTTGCCCTTGCCATCTTCGACTTTAAGCTCGCGGTGACGCTGGCCTTCGCCGTTGGGTCGTTCTTGTCCACCCAGGCTCGTCTAACGCCTTGCCTTAATGCTGCCGGGCATATTTTGTTGGCCAAGTATACACGCATCCTATCGATGAGACATGCGCCAGGATTTTCGAGCCCCAATTTGATTACGTAGGACGGTCACGGATCTGGACCGTCCGGGAAGTAACAGCCAAGAATTTCGCCGAGTCGTGATAGCCCGGCCGATACCATGCATTGTCGGCCTCCGCAAGTGCTCATGGGAAAGGCTGGGATAGATAGCATGAACACCCGGGATACAAGTGCAGTTCGGGAGCCACCCAGCCCGTTTTTCCAATCCAGATTCATGATGACACTGGCGGTGATGTACCCACCCGCTTGTCCAGCTTCCATACAACAAGCTTTCCTCTCCGCTGAGGGTCTTCGTTGAAAAATCCATTCCAGCCCTCCCATATGCGTCGCGGCTTGATGGCTAGCCCGGCGCCGGAGCCCGTCGGACTGCCGAAGAAGCGCAGCAGATCGTCTTGGATCCCGTCGAAACCAACGATGTAGCGCGGGATCTGGCTGGCGTCTGACGACGAGATGCCAGGCCACATCTCACCGGCCAGGAACGAATCAGGGTCCGCGTAGAACCGGTCGGCCTCTGTCATATACTCGTCGCGCTCCCTCGTGCCGGGTTGGGTGTGCAGCGGTGGCTCGCACGTGAGCGCGCGGGCTTGAAGACCCGGGTAGACTAGATGAGACCGCCACGGGGTGGAGTGGCAAGGGGTGAGAAAGAGGACAAAGGGCTCGTTCAGACCAGGGCCCGAGTTTCCATCACTGGGGCCCGACGGGCCGTGGGATGGCTGGCGGAGGGCAGGGCCACCGGGATGCAGGTTCTCGTATTCGCCACGGAGGAAACTCAAGACGGAGAGAACGGCGGGTTGGTGAAGCAACGACAGAACGCCCGCAACTGTTACATTCATCCCCAGTAGGGCAGCCAGCAGGGCTTTGCGCCTGAGGATAGGGCGTGCTACGACCCGGGTTTGGGGAGAGGCAGAGGCAGAGGCAGAGGACGTAGGCTCCGAGAGAAAGTAGGAGCAGACGTGCGGCGCTGCTATGACGTCGAGGATGGGGAGCAAAGGGTAGATGAAGCGAACTTCCTTGTGTGTTATGGTAGACAGCGCCCCGATCGTTGCGAAGACGGCGAAAGAGAGTGTCCTGACAGCATTGGACGAGGCGGCCAAGCCCGTAGACTTGTAGAGTCCGATTACGGCGAAGGGTAGGAATGTAGTGGTGAGAAGGGGCAAGCCTTGCGACAGATAGTAGTGCCAGTCGTTGCGTCCGTAGAAGACGGCCAGGGCCTGGGTCAAGTTGAAGTGAAGCCACTGCAAGGGCGGGAAGGTCCAGAAGCCAAAATAAAAGCGGTCCGAGAGCAAAGATACGGCAAGCACCGAGGATCCGCACACAACAGCCTCGGCGGCCAGGCTGAGCACAGTCTTTGGTGTAAGGGGCGATGCCCCATCCAGAGAGAACCGTGTCAACATGAGGGTGACGATGGCCAGCCAGATGAGGATGTTGGTCGGCCTGAGTATGACAGCTACAGCTGCAAGCAGCAACGACTTCCTCAAGCCGCGAGTGGAGGGAGGTGCCGGAGAGCGGACCTGGTCGGCTGGTTTATCACCGCGCACTGCGTCGGCGGCAGCGAGGAGATCCCACGGCCAATAGGCGAGCGCCATGGCTGTCAAAGTTGTCTCGATCGAGTTGGAGAAGGTTCGCGTAGAGCAATACCACTGCCACGGGTTCAACACGGACATCCACAACTAAAGGTGCCGGAGGGACAGCAACAGGACAGGTCAGTGGTGGGGGCGACAAAAGAGGTACAAAGAGGCGGCTGGTGGGAAGCGGCTACACATACGGCGGCAGCAGCGACGGTTCGAGAACGGCCGTGTACATTCAATGCCAGCTTCCAGGTATAGAAGTCGCCGAGGGCAGCAAACACGGCCTGGAACGCTGTGGGAGCGGCCACCAGGACATTGGCTCTGACATGGACGGGCAGCCCGAGAAGCTGCATCAGGCTATCTAGGCCAAGGTAGAGTCCTGCAAACAACAAGGGGTGCAAAGACGATCGCAGCTGATATTGCCATTCCTATATGCCAGCAGCGTCTACGGTCAGGACGGAGCTCGGGCGATGACGGGCGGGTTCGTCTCCACGGGCTGGTTGGTAGACGGTGACAGGGGAAAGCAAAGGGGTGAACGGCACCCAAGTGAGCCAGGCGCCGCTGTCCGGGCCAAAGACTACGGACCAAGCTGGCTCGAGGGCCTGGAAGTATTCATCTGGCTGGAAAAAGGTGCGGACGCAAAGGGCGTTGGCAAGGCGCCAGGCCAGCAGCAGAGCGAAGGTGGCGGCACCACCTGACGGCTCCATCGCGGGCGCCCAGGGTGCTGGACAAGAGGGGAGCCAAGCTGCGGGAAGGTCGAATGGTCGAATATGGGTGCGCACAGAGACAGGTACACTCCTCCGTCGTCGTCGGCGTTCCGGTGTTCGAGGTTCCCCTTGCGGGAGACAGCGCGGGCAATGGAATTGAAGTGAGTACGTTGGCTGATCTGATTGGCCAGCGGGGATCCAGTGCGGCTGGCAGACATGCGGTGCTCCAGTGCCGACCGCCCACTGAAGACAGGCAGGTGGGGACGAGGGCAATGGCGCCCCTTCAAACCGACAACTCTACAGTAGTAAACCGCACCATTACGTAGCAGGAACCGCGTGCTGACTGGGACTTCCGCCGTCGAGCGGCTTGCTTCGGCAGCAGCAAGCACGATGCGACGCAACCAGCGCACGTGGGCACAGCCAACGTCAAAATCCTGCCAAATACCGTGCCGTGCAACCATCAGCATGACTCCGAAGCCGCTTGCACCTGCACTTAGGAGCCTAGTGTGACGGATCAACATGAGGAGGCGCCGCTTCACGCATGCTCCAGAGGCCCTGGCTCCTGGGCGCCCCTGGCGAGTCGAGCGCCAAGGCCGGGCCGGCTGGGCCAGCGCGAGGAAGGTCATCGCCGAGCTTGGCGGTCCTTGGAGGGGCTTACATACGGTCTGGGTCTGGCTGGCTATATCAAGCGGCCGCGGCCCCGGTTTTTGCCCCTCGATGCCAGCATTGGAAGAGGAAGACAGGGCGGAAATAAAACCAAAATTCCCGACCAGTAGCAGCACATCGAAACAAACAAACCAAGCAGACTCTGTCTTTTGCCCCTCTCTCCCTCTCAATTCCCGGTGCCTCCGTACCCAGATACCCCAAACCTAGGCCGCCGCCGCCAGGCAAAACATAGGAACTCGCGCCATCTTATCCTTGCTCATCCCCATTGGCACCACAATGGCTCCAGCTGCTGCTTCCACCAGCGGCGACTCGCGGTCGTCGCGGTTCCACTCGTCGTCGACAAGGTCGGCCATTGACGCCGAGAACGAGTACGCTGCCCACAACTACCACCCTATACCTGTTGTCTTTGCCCGCGCCCAGGGGGTCAATGTGTGGGATCCGGAGGGCAAGCAGTATCTCGATCTGCTGTCTGCATACAGCGCCGTCAACCAAGGCCACTGTCACCCGGAGCTGATCAAGGCCCTGACTGAGCAGGCCGGCCGCCTGACGCTGAGCTCGAGAGCGTTCTACAACGATGTCTTCCCTGTCTGGGCCGCCAAGATACGCTCAATCTTTGGCTACGACATGGTGCTGCCCATGAACACGGGCGCTGAGGCCGTCGAGACGGCCATCAAGATTGCTCGCAAGTGGGCTTACAAGGTCAAGAAGGTGCCTCAGGGTGCCGCCTTGGTCTTCTCGGCCGCCGACAACTTCCACGGCCGCACGGTGCGTTGCCCTGAGCCCTTGTTGTGACGTTCTAACCTCGCCGCAGATGACCGCCATATCCCTGTCCACCGACCCGGAGTCGCGCGACAACTACGGCCCTTATGTCCCAAACATCGGCGCCATCAACCCATCGACCGGACGGCCGATTCGGTACAACAACCTGGCAGATCTCGAGGCCGTTCTCGAGGCCCACGGGCGCGAAACAGCCGCGTTCATAGTCGAGCCCATTCAGGGCGAGGCCGGCGTCGTTGTTCCGGACGACGACTACCTGGCCCGCGCCCACGAGCTTTGCAAGAAGCACAATGTCCTTTTTATCTGCGACGAGATCCAGACGGGCATCGCACGCACCGGCAAGATGCTCTGTTGCGACTGGGCCGGCATCAAGCCCGACATTGTGACGCTGGGCAAGGCCATCTCGGGCGGCATGTACCCCGTGAGCTGCGTCCTTGCTAACAAGGATGTCATGCTCGTGGTTGAGCCTGGAACCCACGGCTCGACCTACGGCGGCAACCCGCTCGGCTGTGCTGTCTCCATCCGAGCTCTCGAGCTTGTCGAGGAGGGCAGGCTCGCCGAGAAGGCCGACCACCTGGGCAAGCTGTTCCGTGATGGTCTGGCCGCCTTCAAATCGCCCATTATCAAGACGATCAGGGGCAAGGGTCTCCTGAACGCGGTCGTCATTGACGAGACGGCTGCCGCGGGCCGGTCTGCGTGGGATCTGTGCATCCTGTTGAAGTCAAAGGGATTGCTGGTATGTGGCGCAAATAACCCTCTCTTGACCTTTTTACCCAAGCCGCAGTGGCTGGGCATGTATATGACGCTGACATGGAGTGGTGTAGGCCAAACCCACTCACGGGACCGTCATTAGATTCGCCCCGCCATTGGTGATCACGGAGGAGGAGCTCCAGAAGGCGCTCCGGATCATTGGGGAAGCATTGCAGGAGCTGCCAACGGCAGACAAGTCTGATGGTCACTAGAGTGGTGGCTGGAGAAGCCAGAGAATACGACAGCAGAAGGCATGCATCAAATCAAGGGAGTGACGGAGAGATTGATTGCCACTAGATGTACTAGCAGTGCTATTGAGATGGATCGGTCCGCGCAGAAGTCATGAACCTTCGCTGCCACTAGAGTTTGTCTTCGATTGCCTTTCCCGTGTCGGTGAATCCTTCTTATTTCCTTTCCGGCGCGCAGCGGTTGAGTTCAAAGCCCTTGTCTCTTGACCGCGCAAGTTCCAAACTGACTAGGGTGGTAGGTAATTTGGGGTTGAGTGGTGATCGCATTGACCCGCCTTCTGGTCCCCACAAATACCACCAATAGGGCGCAGAGGGTTATGACTCCTTAATCATTCTCCAATCATTCCCCAGATAAGGCGTCGCCTCTGAGGAACCAGAAAAACGAACAGCAGCATGGCGAATTGGAGAGGATATAGGAAGCTGAAAGGGCATGGGAAACAGGAAAAGGGCCTAAAGATACATTTGGACGATGCGGGTTTCACTGGGGGACGTGGATATGGGATCGCCCTTATCTGCCCTTGTTGTTGGCGTGGTGATATGAATGCGGACTAGGCAAGTCAAAGACTGGCGTATTGCTCCCGTCAATCGAGACCACATGGGCTGCGGCCTCGTGACGTCGTGTGGTGGGGAATGACGAAAGCCAGAGCTGGTGGCAATGGACATGACATTTGCGATGAGAGGCGAAACGGGCGAGCCTGGCTCACCCGGACCCCGAGTGACGCGCTTTCCGACATGATGGGGAAACACATGAACGAGTCTGAACAGGAACGGCAGGCGGCAATACCTGCAGAATAATGAATAATGGTAGAGGAGCCTCACTTTAGCACGACAAGATTCAAGATTTCTCCTGGACTGGGCGGCTCCAGGTGCCACGTCGCGGCAGCCTGCAGCACAAACCCACCTAGTCAAAAGCACTAATCCGCTCTCGGCTAGGTCAGAGTGGTGGTAGGAACCCTGTAATCGCAGCTGCCCTGCATGTCTTGGGTGGGTGGCTGGTCCCTTGATGGCCGAGGCCCGTTCCCAGCAGGTCCCGGCCCGCCAGCGGTTCGTATTGAGCGTGCAGCATGATTCTTTGGGCAAGAAAGCCAACTGGAGGGCGTGTGTAAACAACCTGCCGGAAAAGAAAGATGCGCAAGAAGAGGTCAAACACTTGAAGGTGGGATCCTTGGCTCGTTTACACTACCGAAGCTCCCCCCCGGGGTGGCCCATGATGGTGGGTCCAGGCCCCCCAGGATTCGCTCGGATGGGCTCTGGAGCCTCCAGTTGCTGCTGCGGTAAAAGATAAAAAGCGTGCCGACGCAGTGCGACGTCGGCCTACAACACAGTACGTAAACACGGGCTGTGTGGAAGTACCGTGCCTGCGGTGCATCGCTCCATTGTGTCCAAGCCCAGCACGTCTCCACCGCACCCGCGCTCCACTAGTCCCCGCCACGAAGGCTACTGTCTAGGCGGGCGGGCGGCCCATCGGTTCTGAAGGACGCGCTGCCCAGAACGCTTGACGGGACTTGCAGCCCGGCTCTATCACCCTCACGCATCTGCACTCTGGGTGCCTTTATCGCAGTCAGTGCACCTTCCATCCCAGCTTTGCCTCGACCTATCGGGGCGGTGCCGGACCGAGTCCCGTTGTCGCTCGCCAGTAGCAGTAGGCGGCTGTCAGTCTTGGCTTGTCAACCAACCAACCAACCTGAGGCACCGAGACCTCCGACCTTCGCCCTGCCCTTCCATTTCCCTCCTCGCACCTGATCCGCGCTGACTGCTGCAAGCTGGGCCTTTGTTGAGCTCCTGCTTTCCCGTTCTCCCTGCGGCTCGCCAGCTCAGCCCACCCTTCGCCGCTCCGACCCTGTCCTCGTCCCCATCGGCTCAAGGCCGCGGGCCACTCAGCCTCCACTGCCTGCCTACCTACCTACCTACCTACCTACCACCTAGGTACCTCTCCAACTGCCTGTCTACACACCACCCGCCAGCTCTGTTCCATGACGGGCCCGACCGCCTCCTCTTTCGGCCGACGCCTCCGAACCCGCCTCCTGTAGCCCGCGGGCGCATCTCCCATTCGCCATGGCAGATCGGACCTCGTCCAGCTCATCCAGGCGGGCACGGCCTGGCGATGACTCGGTCGGCCAATTTACCATCGGCGCCGAGATTGGCAAGGGCAGCTTCGCCCAGGTCTACATGGGCAGGCACAAGGTCTCTGGCGCCGCCGTCGCCATCAAGTCCGTCGAGCTGGCCCGCCTCAACAAGAAGCTCAAAGAGAATCTGTACGGCGAGATCAAGATCCTCAAGACTCTCCGCCACCCCCACATCGTCGCGCTCCACGACTGCGTCGAGTCGGCCACGCACATCAACCTTATGATGGAGTACTGCGAGCTGGGCGACCTCTCGCTCTTTATTCGCAAGCGCGAAAAGCTACTGACCCATCCGGCCACCCACGACATGGCCCGCAAGTACCCGAGCGCCCTTAACTCGGGGCTGAACGAGGTCGTCATCCGTCACTTCCTCAAGCAGCTTGCCAGTGCCCTAAAGTTCCTCCGCGAGGGCAACTTTGTTCACCGCGACGTGAAGCCCCAGAATCTACTTCTGCTGCCGTCGCCCGAATACCGCGACGCCAACAAAACCAGCAGGCCCATCCTGACGGCGAGTCAGGACTCGCTCATCCCGGTCGCCGGCCTGTCGTCGCTGCCCATGCTCAAGCTGGCCGACTTCGGCTTCGCCAGGGTGCTGCCATCCACCTCGCTGGCCGAAACCCTGTGCGGCTCCCCGCTCTACATGGCTCCGGAAATCCTCCGCTACGAGAGATATGACGCAAAGGCGGATCTCTGGTCCGTCGGTACCGTTCTGTACGAGATGGTTACGGGCAGGCCCCCGTTTCGCGCGAGCAATCACGTGGAGCTGCTGCGCAAGATCGAGGCCGCCGAGGATGTCATAAAGTTCCCTCGTGAGACTGTCGTTAGCCCCGAGATGAAGTCTCTCGTTAGGGCCTTGCTTAAGCGGAATCCTGTCGAGCGTTTGAGCTTCGAGAACTTTTTCAACCATGCCATCGTGCTCAACCCCATCCCCGGCCTTGTCGAGGATGACGTGCCGAAGCCGGACCAGAGGACCGCCAAGGAAGTCAGGAAGGAGGCGAGGACGGACGACCCCGTTGCATCGCCTCGCAGGCACTCATTTCGCCGCTATCCAACAGACCAGGACGCGGCAAGGGGCGATGAGGCCCCAGCCTCGCCGCCGCAAGAGAAGGCTGCGCCTCGCCAGTTGGCCGAGGGCAGGCGGCAACACCCAGGCCCAGACTCGGCAGCGCGGGTGAGCCCTTCCCCAAAGGCCGAGCCAGCACTCGAGAACCCGTCCGCCCGGAGGCCGCCCGCCCAGCCGTCAGCGTCCGCCCCTAACAGGACGGTGTTGCATGGGGAGCGCCGCCGGGGAGCGTCCAACGCCTCGGTGAGCCGGCCGGCAGGTCGCGACTCGCCCTCGCCAAGCTCTTCCCTGGTGGCCAACTACGAGCCTTCCAGGGGCAGCAACGCACGGCGCCGGCAAAGCGAGGAACAAGAGCGGGCGGCCCAAGACGTGGCCTTTGAGCGCGACTACGTCGTGGTCGAGAAGAAGCACGTCGAGGTCAACGCGTTTGCGGATGAGATGGCGGCCAACCCGCGACTGGGTGGTATGCACGGCACGCCGGTGTCGCCCAAGTCGGGCCAGATGGTGCGGAGGCAGACCCAGCAGGGCAACCCCACCTCGACGACGGGCGCGGTGCCGGCAGCGCCATCGCGGGCCATGCAGGTGGCACAGGGGTCCCAGAGGCACCACGGGCACGAACGCCAGGGGTCGCTTTCGGGGAGCCCCGGGTCGACGGCTTCCTTCATCACAAAGGCCATCCAGGACGCGAGCCTGAGGCTACTGGGCATCAAGTACCCGGCCGGCCTGGGCAAGGGTGCGTCGGCATCGCCGCCCGAGCTGTATGCGCCATTCCCTAGCTATCCGACCCCGGCGCCGCCTATCGGGCTGATCGGCGACGGCAGGCAGGGGACTCCGGTAGACGAGGACGCACGTGTGGTGCAGCTGATCGAGGAGCATGCGACACGGAGCGACGTCGTCTACGGGTTCGCCGAGGTCAAGTACAAGCAGCTCGTGCCGCTTGCGCCCTCGGTTGAGCACGGCCTCGGGGGCGCGCCGGTGGCCGACAGGCTCGTGGCGGCGGGCAGCGAAGAAGACGTGCTCACGGTCGAAGCCATTGTGGCGCTGTCGGAGGAGGCACTGGTGCTTTACGTCAAGGCGCTGACGCTCCTCGCGAAGTCGATGGACATTGCCAGCCTCTGGTGGGCCAGGCGGAGCCGAGGCGAGCACAACATGGGCGGTACCAGCAGCAGCGCGCCGTCCTCGGCCAGCGCGCAGACCCTGTCGCTGCGGATAAACTCGGCTGTCCAATGGGTCCGATCCCGGTTCAACGAGGTGCTGGAGAAGGCCGAGGTGGTCAGACTGAGGCTGCTCGAGGCACAGAGGCGACTACCCGACGACCACCCAAGCCACCCGGGCAACCACCCCCGAGAGGTCGAGGCCGTCAACAGTGCCAGCACCGAAGGCGTCTTTCTCACGGCGGGCGTGACGGCCGAGAGGCTCATGTACGACCGTGCCGTGGAGATGAGCCGGACGGCTGCCATCAACGAGATCACTAACGAGGATCTGGCCGGGTGCGAGATCTCGTACGTGACGGCCATACGCATGCTCGAGGCCGTCCTCGACAACGAGGGGAGCGTGCCTAAGAGGCGCACCTCGGGAGCCGTGGACGACGGTGCCGGTTCTCACGAGGACGGTCAAGTCGAGATCAACGTGGACGACCAGCAATCGGTGCAGAAGTGTAGGTCCCATTTTCATATCGGACGACTCTCCCCCTGTGTCTAAGACACATCAGCCTTGCTGACGTTTCTTATCCGACAGTGATCCAGATGATCAAATCGCGCCTCTCATCCGTCCGCAATAAAGCCCGCATGATCTCAAATGCATCGAAGGCTCAGCAGCATCAGAGCCTTGCACGGCGGCGGAGTGGTGACGTTACGCCCAGAAGCGTCCCCTCTTAACATATACAACGATACCCTATCGCGGCTCGTCGCCTTCTTTTCGCCTCAGCTTCGTCTTCTTCGTTATGATTCATGATCAGAATACTATTACACAGCCATGCCAACAACCCTTACATTGTTATTATGGTTATAGGGGAACCCCACGGCTTCTTCCCTTTGACCGTCGCGAGACGCAGACTGGAATAAACTCTCGATGAAACTCGCTGGCATGCGCATGCCGACAACACACTCTCTTTCCCTCTCCATCTCTCATTTATCTGTCTTTTTCTGGCTCACGGGTATTGGATTTATTCCTTTGTTCCACTCCTCCCCTTTTTCGTTATTCGTTTTGTTTTGGCTTCTTTTCCCCTTCTGATATGTCACTCTGTCCTGATCATTCTTTACTTTTTCCCCAGCTTATTGTTTGTTTCCTCCACCAGCGTCATTATTACACCGATCAGGCAACGCGAGACGTAAGCTTCCCTTTTCTTGATCATCGATATCGGGCTGCCAGTGTACCGAATCTCTGATAGAGCTCGACTCGAGGATATATTATGGTCTGGGATTTGCGGTCCTTTTTTTTTATGGAGAAATGAAATGAGGATCGTTGGCTGGTCGTATCCAGGATCCAGTCAGGCTATCACGTTCTCGGTCGTGGCCAGGGCTGGCTGGATTTTGGCGTTTTAGTTTTTTCTTCCATTTTGCTCCTTTTTTGACTTTTTTTCTTTCTCAAGCATTGTCGAGCACAACCAGATTGGTCTCCGGACCGTTTGGTTGGTCGCGATCCCATTGTGTGACATGTGACGATAACTTTTTCACTACACGAAGACGGCGCGCGCCAGTGCCGAGTTGTCGCTCTTCCAGGGTCCCACCATTTGGAACCTGGCAGCTATGGAACCCTTGATGGGTTGTGGGAGGGAGTGGCGGCGGCACTTGTACCTAGCGATGCCGTCCCGGGCCTTCGATGGGCACCCGGCAGGCCACGATTCTCTCGTGGCATGGGCTCCGTGTCAGCTCTGTGAGCTGGGCTTGGACTCGCTGTGCCGATGGATATATAAACTACGTTCCTGCGCGGGTCTTACTCGGCAGGTTTCTAATATGACACTATTCTGCGAACCTGTCCTTTGCTTCTGCCCGGTACCGGTCTGCCCTCGGGTGTGTTCATTGGTAGATGCCTAGAAGAACTTGGCTACCACCACTTGTCCCATGGTATAGCTTCGGCAATCGGAATTTGGGAGCGTGGATAAATCATGTGCATACATTGCGTCCCATTGTGGTGGCACTCATGGGAGCTGAAGACGCCGCCTCTTTTTTTCATGGTTTGCGTGCCTGGCTGGAGGCCGAAGTTGGCTCCACGTGCCATTGGCTGTCTGTGCGCGCGCGCGCATTCGAGATGCCCCACCGCATTGTCGGCGGGTTGGAGGCTGAGGAGGCAGGGAAACAGGCAAGCATTGAAGCGAGCAATCAAGCAAGCCGCTGTCGTCGTCGGCCCGGCGTCTTCACCTAAGCATATTCTTTGCACACGCTCGCTCGCTCCCTCCCTCCCTAAACTACCTTCTCTAAATCACCAGGCTCGCGCCGCCTCGCCCCTTTTGCTGCTTGACCCCGATGGCAGGCCGTTTCGTGCGCGCGTCGAAGTATCGTAAGTCGCCTGCCGCTGCCGCCTTGCCCCGTCTCGTTGGCGGCTCTTGCGCCAGGTGTGCGTTGCGTTGCGTGGCCTGGCTCTGGCTCGCCCAGCAGCGTCCCCGACGGCTAACTGACGCGCGCGGCACTCGCTGAACAACACAGGACACATCTTTGGCAAGCCCACCAGGAAGGAGTTCTGCTACGACAACCTGCACATCAGCCGCAATGCCTGGGACACGAACCTAGTCAAGGTGCGCCGCGACGGCTTGCTTGTTGCCCCATTGCCCCAGCATGTCAACCCGGAATCACACTCACGCGCGCGTTCCCTAGGTCAACCCGGACTACCTCTCGGTCAACTGGGAGGCCAGCGGCGGCGGCGCCTTCGCCGTCATCCCCCTGGGCGAGCGGGGCAAGGTGCCCGACCAGATCCCGCTCTTCCGCGGCCACACCGCCGCCGTCCTCGACACCGACTGGAACCCTTTCAACGACCGCCTCATCGCCTCGGCCTCGGACGACGGCAAGGTCTTCATCTGGCAGGTCCCCGAGGGCTTCACGCTGTACACGGACGCCGAAGAGCCCGAGGACGTCGCCCCGCTCAGCCGCCTGACAGGCCACACGAGGAAGGTCGGCCAGGTGCTGTTCAACCCGGCCGCCGAGAACATCCTCGCGTCGGCCTCGGGCGACCTGACCATCCGCCTATGGGACGTCTCGACGGGCCAGACCCACGTCACCCTCAAGCACGCGGACATCGTCCAGAGCCTGTCGTGGAGCGCCGCCGGCAACCTGCTGGCTACTACGTCGCGCGACAAGAAGCTGCGCGTCTGGGATGTGCGCCAGGAGAAGCCCATCCACGAGGCCCCCGGACACACGGGCGCAAAGAACAGCCGCGTCGTCTGGCTCGGGGAGCACAACCGCTTCGCCACCACGGGCTTCTCCCGCATGAGCGAGAGGCAGCTCGCCCTCTGGGAGCCCGGCCGGACCGACCCAATTGGGGGCTTCCACACCCTCGACTCCATCTCGGGCGTCTGCATGCCTTTCTGGGGTGCGCACTTCTCCACTGTTCCTCTTCCCCTTTTCCCTACGTAAAGCCGTGGGCTAACGCGAGACAGATGATGGATCAAACTGCTTGTACCTTGCCGGCAAGGGGTAAGTACGCCGGTGACATTGCGCCTATTTCCACTGGACAACCTACGTTACAGCCATGGCTTACACAATACCACTTGGGCAGCGATGGCAATATCCGATACTTTGAATACGAGAACGACAAGTTCGAGTTTCTTTCCGAGTACAAGTCGGCCGACCCCCAGAGAGGCATCGCCTTTGTGCCCCGTCGCGGAATCAACGTGAGTGTGCGCCCGTTACACTAGAGCACATGCCTTTTCTGACATGAGATGCTTCCCCAGGTGCATGAGAACGAGGTCATGAGGGCGTACAAGACGGTGAACGACGCCTACATAGAGCCCATCTCGTTCACGGTCCCGCGGAGAGCAGAGACTTTCCAGTCGGACATTTTCCCACCCGCCACCGGGCTCAAGTCTGCCATGTCGGCCAGCGAATGGATTTCGGGCAAGACGGGCCTGCCTCCCAAGATCGACCTGGAGAGCGTCTACGATGGCACCGCCCCTGTCGAGGTACCTTCGGACTACAAGCCGCCAGCGCCCGCGCCCGCGCCCGTCGCGCAGGCACCCGTCCACAAGGACAAGGAGCCTGAGCCGAAGCCGACAGTGCGTTCGCCACCACCCTCGGTGGGTGAGCAGAAGCAGTCCATCGCGGCCATGGCCTCCAAGTACCAAGACAACGAGGAGGAGGATGGCAACGAGGACGGAGGCAACAAGGATGGTGGCGAGGCGTCGAGCTTTGAGGAGGTGTCAAGGCCAGCCCCGCGCGCCGCCGTCGTGCGGTCGGACCCGAAGCCGCCGGCCCCAGCCAAGGCTGCTGCGCCGGCGCCGGCGCAGCCGCACTCGCCTGTCAAGTCCTCGCAGACCTTCTCGCCGCCGATGACAGGGGCAGGGGGGTCGGCTGTTGAGGCCTCGCTCGGACAGATCAAGCAGCTCCTCGAGGCGCAAACCAAGATAATCAGCGAGCAGAGTGACAAGATTGGCAACCTGACGGCCGAGGTCGAGACGCTGAAGAAGAGGATCGGGGCGGGCTCGCAGGACCAGAGCGAGCGCATCAGGCAGCTGGAGCTGGAGCTGGAGGCTGCGCGGTCCTAGAACGAGCAGGCGGAAGGATCAGAAGACATGGGAGGATCTATCCAAGCGCTGGGTCCTTGTTGATATGACCCGATGGACTTTGGGTGGTGACGGGGAAAGAAGGTCAGAAGAAAGGAGAGGATATATATCACGGCACCCAGTGGGTCACGTGACCAGGCCCCGCGCACCTCCCAGGCCGCATTAGATAGCCAAACCTCCCAGGGCCGGCCTTTGGCCTGGCATCTCTTCCAAATATCATCACTTTGCCTCTACTTTAGCTGCCCCGGGATGCTTTTATAATAGATACCGATAAAAAAAATTAAGAGCCAATTTTATTTTTATTATATTGGTTTTTTGGTTTTCTTTTTGAAAGGCGCATTTTTACGGTCCCTTTTATTCGTTTTCCCGTCCATTTTTATTTTCGTTTATCCTCTTATAATGGCCTACATTTTTTTTCACCTCCTCTTTGGGATTGTTCATTTCGTTTCTTCCATTTCATCAGCGCATATCTTGCCCTCCCAGTTCTCGGGTGGCAAGCCGGGTTGAATTTGGACGCATGTGTTTGCCGTATGCTGATCTATATACTCTTGCCATGGCCGACAAACTCCTCCGCGTCGAAAGGCCGCAGGTCCGGGAACGTCTCGTCGGCGTCAGCGTCGCTTGCCAGGCCGCGCAGCAGTGCCTCGATCTCGACGAGTTCCGCCTCGAGCTGCGGCCGGCCCAGCCGCCTCAGCCCCTCCATCTCCTCGCGGGCCGGCCGCAGCTCCTCGGGCGTCAGCGGCCGGCGCCTCTCGCGAAGCAGCGCAGGGGCGATGGCGCTCTTTTCTGCCGCACCAGCACCGGCCAGGTGGTGACGGGAGCAGCAGTAGCTATAAGCGACGCGGTTCCCACGCCTGAGCACCACAACGTCAACAGCGGTGGCGGCGTCGAGACGGTCGAGCCAGGCGGCGGCGTCGAGCAGGCCGGCAAAGCTGGCGTCGTGCACGGCGCGCGGCGTCAGCCGCAGCGGCAGCCGGCCCGACCGGGCCTCGGGCAGAGCGTGGTGGAAGCGCACGAGGATGCCCAGCCGGCTCAGCGCCTCGGGCACGGCGAGCGCGGCGACGCGAACGGCGTAGCGCATGGGCGACGAGGTGGTGAACAGACGCACCAGGTCCTGGAAGTCGCCCGGGTGGCGGCACGCCGACTCGACGATGCAGTCGGCGCCCCGCGACGCCGCCAGCGCGCACGCCATGGCCAGCCACCGCCGCGCGTCGGGCCCCGTGGCCGGCGAGGCGAGCGACGGCGACTGCGCGGCTAGCGTGGCATAGGCTGGGTGGTAGGTCTTGTACGTGTCGGCGATGAGGTGCGCCCGCCGCCGCCGCGGCGCTGCCGATACGGCTTCTGCTAGCAGCGGCGCTGTGCGCGTCTTGCCTGCGCCTGTTTGTCCTACCAGCAGCACCGCCACGGGGCCGGTGTCGTTTCCTGCTGCTGCTGCTGCTGATTCCGCGGCAGCAGCCTGGTTGGCGTCGTCCTCCGGCTCGGCTAGGTGGCTGAGCTCGGCCGGCACAATCTCTTGCTCGAAGATGCGCCGGCTCTCTTCGTCGGAGAGGACGTAATGGGCCAGAGACCCTTGGCCATCCTGCGCGGCGCTTTTAGTTTCCATTGAGCCTGTGGTTGTGCAGCCCGGTCGAGGCCAGGGGAAGAGGAGTGATCTTTGCTGGGGGCCAATCGGAATAGAGCTGTGAGGGGATGTATTGGGACTGTGGGGGTTATTAGCCGGCAAGGGCCATAGAAGAAGAAAAAAAAGCAACAACACCAAAGGAAAAATGACCTCGGGCAAAACTTTTAATTACTTCCCAACTTGGTTAACTGGAAAAGAATAAAAGGAAATATAAAAAACATAGGGGGAAAAAACATAGGAAAGGAAATAGGGAAAAAAGGAGGGGAAAGGGAAAGGAAAAGAAAAATTTGAAAAAAAAAAAAAAGCTTCCCATTTTTGGGCCCTTTGGTGTATTGCTTATTTTCTGGTCTGTGTGCTTGGCAGTGGATGTCTCTGCCGAACTCCCTAGCAGTTATGGTGCACTCCACTGTGGCCGACGAGGATCATGTAGTATTGCTGCTCGTGTTTGGTTTCTGCCACAAGTGGGTGAACTTTGTGTGTATTTGACGTATAGAAATGGACCATTCAAGCCCATTGGGGACCCCCAGCTAACACAGCCGGCAATCAAAGCCACACTTACACGTGTAATTCACCTGCCTTGCCGCCCGAAAAAAAAAAAAGAAAAAAGAAAACACCTAGAAGAAAATAAAAGGTCAGACCTCCCAAGAGTATGCGCCTATAAGAAACGCAGCCAAGTGTAAGCGGACGGAAAGAGAGAGAGAGAGAGAGAGAGAGAGAGCACGAGACGAAGCCACAATGTCCTGGACGCCTGCCTCCTTAAGTGTTGGATCTCAAGCCCGTCAAAAATACCGTCATTACATTTCTACCGAGCCCGTGTATACCATTTACGTCTCTCGCGGGTGGTGGTGTCGATCCATCATCACCGGGCCAAGTCCGGATCCGCCAAAGACGGGCCATTCAGAGAAACCACTAGCGCCACGAGCTGCCAAAAGAAACGAAGAAAACAGAACAAAAGAAGACCTCGACCCGGTACAGGGGCGCGAAAAGAGGTAGGGAAAAAAAGTGAACAAAACAGAGAACCCAAGACGGAGAGAGAGAGGCGGAGAGGTAGAAGAGTAAACAAAAGAAAAGAAAGGGAGGCCCAAAACTTGATAATAAATACACATCTCGCTGACCTCTCCGTATCGTCCTTGTTTCGTTCCTTGCTTCGGGGCAACCATGCCTGCCGGTGTCTTGCCATCGGTTCTGCCCTGAATGTCTGGAAAGCATTATACGTTTCAGTCATCCTCGGCAGCGACACCATTAGTTGTAGCCCCGTTGGGCTGGCTGATACCGTTGGCTATTATCCTGATCCTGGGTGTAGCCGCCGAGGGCTGGGGCGTGCCTGTGCCTGTGCCTGCCGAGGGAGGCGCCGATGCCTCCTTGTCTTTGACGCGAGGATCTTCCAGCTCCATCAGCTCGGGATGCGCGCTGAGCTCCGCCTTGAATCTTTCGTTGAAGAACGTCTATCCGCCCGGTTCACACACCCAGTCAGCAAATCAAGTCTATCCCGAATCGGCGCCCTGACATGGCAAGCGACAGTCACACTAACCTCAATGGTATTCGCGTCCGAGTAAAGCAGGCTGCCATCCTCATTGTACTGGCGGCAATTGTTGCACAGCAGCTCGATGTCGGCTCGCATGTCGCTGAGGCTTCCGTACTCCTCCTTCTTGATCTTGCTCTCGATCTGCTTCATGGCAATGGGCTTGGCGATGATGACGTAGTAGTCTGCATAATCGCGCTTTGGTGGAAGCTTGACGAAGGGACCGATGATGAGACGCTTTATTGGTCCCTCATCGTCGTCATCATTCGCCTCCGGCTCGGGCTCCAGGTCGTCAACCTCGAGCTCCATCAATCCTTCGTAGATCCGAAGAAGGCTCTTCTGGAGCACGTCACGGTGCGGCGTCCCGTGCTTGCCTCCGCCTAGTCCCGAGATGGCCTTTGGCCGGCCTTGGGGCCCTCTACGCTTCTTGGCCGGCGGCTCGTCGTCGCCGTCTTCCGCCTTTCGCTTCTCGTGCTTGCCACCAGGCTTGCGCCCGCGCTTCTTGACCGGGGTCTCCTGCTCTTCAGTGCTGGCCCGGCTTGCTGACGGAGAGTTATCCAGCGACCCGTTAGATGCGGCCAGCCGCTTGAGCCGGTTCGCCTCCCTCTTATCCTTGCGTGCCTGCTTCCGGGCCGCGGCGGCTTCGGGGGTGTCGTCGTCGTCGTCCACCGCCATGAGCCACTGCTCTTCAGTCAGGCCATCGTCGTACCTGACCTTGGTCCTCTCGCGCGCGCCACGGCCAAAGACTGTCTCCTCTGCCTCCTCGACCGGGTTGCCTTCCGACATGTAGATCTCAGGCAGTTCACTCTCCACCATCAGGCGAGGAACGCCCTTGCATCCCGGCGCCGTTC
The DNA here is from genome assembly GCA_003049425.1 of Magnaporthiopsis incrustans. Classification (NCBI taxonomy): domain Eukaryota; kingdom Fungi; phylum Ascomycota; class Sordariomycetes; order Magnaporthales; family Magnaporthaceae; genus Magnaporthiopsis; species Magnaporthiopsis incrustans. The sequence goes on from PYSR01000175.1 coordinate 25,006, forward strand.
CGTACGTTGGATCATTGATCCGCTGCTCATCCAGCTCCTGGAACTTGATGAGCTCCGACTCGTCACGCGCCAGTATCATGTTGAGCTCCTCGTCGTCCATTTCTTCCTGCTCGCCGGACTCGGCCATGTCTGCCGTTTCGAGCAGTGTCCGCAACATGGCATCACGATCCGTCTCGGATGACTTGTTGTCAAATCGTCCAGCCTGAATGATTTTGCCATCCATGTCTAGCTTGAACCGTGCCCGGTCCAGGATCTTCTCCTCAACAGAGTTGGAGTGGATGAGGCGGAGGATTCGGACCTCGTTCTTCTGCCCGATACGATGGGCACGGTCCTGGGCCTGCAGATCCTGGTGGGGGTTCCAGTCCGAGTCGTAAATGATGACAGTATCTGCCGTCTGCAAATTCAGACCCAGGCCACCAGCGCGGGTCGAGAGAAGGAACATGAAGTAGGGTGAGTCGGGCCGGTTGAATTGGTACAGCAGGTCCGAGCGGTCCTCCGACTTGGTCGTACCATCCAGACGCAGATACTGAAGACCGCGGAACCGAAGAAAATCTTCCATGATGTCCATGATGGCCGTCATCTGGAAGAACATGAGAACACGATGGCCAGTGGCCTTGTACTTGGGCAGGATGCGATCCAACAGCTCGAACTTGCCAGCGGTGCGCCAGAGGAGGTCGTTGCTCGTGTTGCTGGGGTTCATCTGGTTTTCAACCTCGTCAAACACAAATGGATGGTTGCAGAGCTTGCGGAGCTGCATGATCATGTTGCTCAGGCCACGCGCACCCGTCTTGCCGCCCTTGCCATCGCTCACAACGAGCTTTTGGTGCTTGACCATCTGGTTGTACACACGGGCCTGCAGAGCCGAGAACTTGCACTTGATCACCTTCTCCGTCTTGTCTGGCAGGTCTTTTTCGACATCCTTCTTGAGACGGCGCAGCAGGAACGGGCGGAGAACCTTGTGCAAGCGACGGATGACCAGGATCTGCTCCTCTTCCGTCAGCTCCATCTTGTCCTGACCGCCCGTGTTGGCAAACGGCGTGTTGAACCACTCGTCGAACGTCTTGGCCGACTTGAAGATGTTTGGGAGAGTGAAGTTCAGCATGGCCCACAGTTCCGCTAGGTTGTTCTGAAGCGGCGTGCCTGTGAGGATGAGTCTGAAGCGAGTCTGGTAGTACTGCTGGATGGTCGACGTGAGCTTGGAGTTGCTGTTCTTCATCCTGTGCCCTTCGTCGATGATCATGTGGAACCATTTGATCTTGCTAAGAATCGGCCGGTCCTTGATGATGTACTCGTAGGTCGTAAGCAACACCTGGAACCTGCCCTGGCGGATCTTGTCCTGCTGTTGCTTTCTTGCGTTGGGTGGCCCCTTGTAGACCACCTTGCTGACCGAGGGAGCCCATTTCTCGAACTCGAGCGTCCAGTTCGTCAAGGTACTCAGGGGGACAATGACCAGGTAGGGACCCAGCTGCTGCTTGCGCTCGATGAGGTACGTGATCAGACTGATGGTCTGAATGGTCTTGCCGAGACCCATCTCGTCTGCCAGGATCCCGTTGAGGTTGTTGTTGTACAGAGAGATCATCCACTGGAGGCCCTTGATCTGGTACTCCTTGAGCTTGCCGCCGACAAGGATATTTGCCTGCTCCGTCACCTCCTCCTTGATGCGATGGGCGACGGCATAGTAGTCGATCTTGCGCGCGCTCTCCTCGTCGTCGTCCGATCCGTGCGAGTCTTCATCCTCGGCCACGTCCTCGCCGCCATACCGCTCGGCCGCCTGCCGTTGCTGGGCCTTGACTGACGCGGCAAGCTGGTGAAGGAAACCGTCTGTTTGCCGCAGGAGATGAGTGATGCGAGTATCCTTGGCCTGGTCAAGCAACTTGAGATACGCCTCTTCATCGTTGGCCTTCAGGGCCTGCAGACGTTGCTTGGCGTTACGCTCAATGCGCTTCTGCTCCTCCTTCTCAATATTACTGTGATGGTTGGTCATCCAGCGGCCAAGCTTGGTCATCTTGGACTGCTGAGCCTGCGCAGATGCATTCATGTCGGCCCGGTGATTGAAGATGGCAGAGAGGTAGTCCGAGTGCTTCTTCTTCTCGCGGTGCTCCCGGGCGTCCCGCTGCTGCTTCTCCAGTTTCTCAGTAATGCGCGCCTCGCGCACGCTCTGCTTCTTCATGCGACGGTAGTGGCTCCGATTGGTTGTCATGGCCAGGTTGTCGTAGTTAACCATCAAGCGGCCAGTCTTTTCACGGAAAGCGCGCTGCTTGGAGTAGAGCTGGATCTTCATCATCTCGATGATCGCTTTCCGCTTCAACGTCTCGTCGGGAATGAGCTCGTCTTGAGCGGTGTCCCAGTGGGCGATGTTGCCGGCGATCTTCTGCAGCTCGCTGTATCTAGTGCTCATGCGGTTGAGGATGATGGTTTCCCGCTCCGACCGAAGCTGCTCAAAGTCAATTCCCACTGGAGTGACGCCTGGGACGATGTAGCGCATGTCGCGGTGGCCATGATCGAAGTACGATATGCTCCCACGGACGTGGCCCATCTCCCAGGGTGACTTAAACTGCCGGAACTTCTTTGCATGTGTCTCAGCCACCACTGAAGCCGCATGCGAGGTATCCAGTCCATTCGACAGCCCTTTGGCCTGGCTGCTGGTGGGGCTGGGCTGAACGGCAGAACCTGGTGTTGTCCGATCGTTTTGCTCGGCTGCTCCAGCTGCTGCTGCCGCTGCTGCTGCTGCTGCGGCGGCGGCTTGCCTCTGTTGGCGGGCGGCAGTGATCATGGCCGTGATGTTTGGCGGCACCCCAGTATTCTTGACCAACACCTTGTACGCAGTGAGTTGGGTCCTCAATAGGGCCAGTTGCTGTGGGGAGAATGCGCCGTTGGCGCCCGGGGCGGAGGATGGAGACGAAACGGACACGGAGGCTGCAGAGCCGCTCGGTGCAGGCAATGTCGGGCCGGTCGGGGCAGCCGATGTGGGCTGCACCGGTTTGCCTTGCATATGGTCGCTTGACCCAGTGACGTGGTTCGTTGTTCCATTAGTAGCAGCATTCTGCATCTGTTGCTGTTTCTGCTGCTTTCGGTAGTTCTGCTGCGCTTGAACGTTCCGCAGAAAGGCGGAAAGCTTGTTGAGCTCGGGGTCTGTGGGGGGAACGCCCTGCTTCTTCAGTTGCTGGTACCGGGAAAACACATCTTGTATCTGTTGGCCACTCATCGTTGCAGGCATACTGCCGCCTCCCAGCTGCTGCTGGGTTGGCGGCTGTTGCTGGGACGCGGGCATTGCTTGGACCGAAGCCATTTTGACGGCGACCTCCCCAAGCCTACTGACGAGCCGGTCGATTATCCGAGCGTGGCGACTTCAAAAAGCTATTGCCGCGTCGGTCGCATAGCGGAAGGGAGGGCGGCGCGGGAGGGCGGCGCGTGTCGTCGAGTCGCAGGTGTGCTGCTCACACGAAATCGGCGGCGCGTCGAGGGATGTATTGTCGTTGTGAGTTGGCAAATAGTCGAGCGCCGCGATAGCGCAGGAGCAATGCACGAGATTCGGTCGCGTTGAGCAGGCCAAGTCTGGCTATGGCCGAGCCGCGATGATCGAGACGTGACGGTGCGCTGATTGATGAGTGGGGGTCCAAAAGAGTACCAAGCCGTGCGACCGCGGTTGCTTGGGGAAAAAAAATAAAAAGAGTGGAAGCGTGCACGTATGCCAAACGGGCAATGGACAGGCTGGGGGACAACGAATGGTGGTTTCGGGTAAAGTATGGGGGCCGAAGTCAGGTGGAGATGAAGCCTCCAACTTTTTGGTGATGGCTGCCGATGATCGCGAGGCGGTTTGGCGATTTTTTTTGATGCGCGCACCTCGTCGCCTTTGATGATGGGGAGTGAAGGCCACGACCGACCGACAAGATTCGTGTGTGATGGGACTGGAGGTAGCCACTATCCAACCCCACTTAATACTCGCGCCTGAGGCAACAACGCTTGGACCCCCGTCTCGCGCTAATCCTAACTCAGCAGCCCCGTCCAGTCAAATGGGGCAGGATTCCGGCACGGGGCAGTCGAAGGGGCGTATCCAGTTTTGCGCTGCCCGAGTTGCAACTCGCGTCTCAAAAGCGACTACATCATCTCGACCTGTTCTTCTCTCCTTTTCCTTTCCTCTTCGTCTTCTTTTCTTCTTTTTTTTTCCCCCCTCTTTCTCCTTTTTCTTTCTCTTCCTTCCCATACTTTTTCTTTTCCGTACGTTTTCTTCCTCTCTTTCTCCTTTTTTTTCCTTTCTCTTCGACGACCACGCACAGCGGCAGCCAGCCTATATTAGCAATTCTTCACCGCAAACCACAGCGATTCTCCTGATGAACTGCCCTCTTATGTCATTCTACATCAGACAAGCTGTGTAAAAGCATTCAAGGGCCAGGTGAAGTAGCAGGCAAAGTTATGGTATTCTGAAGAGTAAATGGGCTAGAGGCCTGCCCTGGCAGAAAGGACCTGGTCGCATGACCCTCCAGGCGCCGTGAAACGTAGATTTGCACCTTAACCCTTATCCATGCGCTCGTTAGCCTCGCCTCTTCCATATCTATTAAGCCCCTCTACTTCTTTTGCCGCTTCTTATCTGGGCCTTCATCAGCCTCATCATCACTCTCCTCCGTATACTGCGTGACCGGCTGCGTGTCCTTCCAAGCATTTGTAAACATTGGATCCTTGGCCGCGATGTCGGCATACTTGAGCAAGGCTTCGCGAGGATCCTCGTGGAGCATGCGGCTCAGAGGAATGTTCTCTTCGATATGCCGCTCATCTGGCTGGCTCTTCTCGAAGGGTGTGTGCTTGGGTACCTGCGGCCTTCTCGGGTCTAGTGATCTTCCAGAAGCAGTGACGCCGCCTCGCCGCGTCCCGGCGCCGGCCCCCGGGGTGACGATGGAGTCGGCCGAAATTCCGACGCTCTGATCCATGGTCAAAGATGGATTGTCGTCGATGTGCCGTTTCTTGGGCGCCCGTGACATGACCTCGAGGGCACCGCGCGAGGACATGGACGGATTGTAGAGGATATGGGTCTCGGCATTTGCAGACCCTGTGATGATTTGGTTCAGTTTTGTGTGCCAATCGACCACAATCAGAGGGGAGCCAGGCGTGATTGGAGTGACGAGCTCTGGCCGCAGCGTCCCAGGGTTCAGGATGTGCAAGTCGCCGTTTGCGGACCCGGTGATGATGCTGGTGGAGTTTGGTGAGTACTTGATGTTGGTCATGCGAAATCTGTCCGCCGTAGACTGGTGGGATGCGACAACAAGCGGTTCCCTGAACTTGCGTGTGTCCCAAAGCTTTATGAGGTCATCCCCGCCCCTGGTAACGACCATGCGGCCGTCGGCACTGATATCGAGGCCACTCNACGCCGCCGCCACTAGGACGCTGCTCCCTCCCTGAGCTGGTGACCCCCACGCAACTGCCGTCATCTTGGAGCGGCCAGCAGCGCCAGCAGCCTTGGATTTGAAAACAATGACATCTTTCTGGGACCGTTTGTTGTTGATATCCCAAATACGCAGGGTGCTGTCAGACCCTGCCGTTACACATAGGTTCTTGTCTGCTGGGCTCCAGGCGCCGGTCGCAATTTCCCCGATGTGCCCCTTAGTATTATGCATATCCCGAAGGTACATGTCGCCCTTGACGAACTCCGTCAGGATCTGACCATCCCTAGATAGGATCTTGGCCTGAGGGTGAGCCGATATGCAGAGGAAGACGCTCCCCGAAAGAGGGCTAAACTGGACGAGATTTATCGGGTGCGACTCGGCCGAGGCAGCCGACTTTTTAGTCTCCCACGGGTCAACACTCTTGAAGGCGCGGAGAGTAGTCGGCGTCATCGACGCAAAGTCATGCATTTTGATGGTGCAATCGAGCGAAGCGGACACGAGCCGAGAGCCGCCCGGGTCCAACGAGACGGTCGTGACGGCCTTGTCGTGAGTCTTGAGGACCAGCTCGTGGGATACGGGGTATTCATCGGCATCATCGGAATCGGAATCGGAGTCGGAGTCGGAGTCGGAGTCATCCTAGCTGTTGTCGTCAGAATCAGGCTTTAACGTATTTGGTTCAGCGTTGTCCCGCACCTTCTTAGCTTCCTTGTTGGCGACGATGCGTCTACTTCTCTCTATTTGGCCCGCAATGTCTGCCTCTTTGTCCTTTTTTCCAAACGATGCAGGGAGAAAGGCTCGCATCTGGGCATCGTCTGCGACCAGCGCTTCCTCCGAGTCACTCATGGTCGAGTTGGAAGGCGGGCAGGCCTGGAGTTGAAAAGCACGCGAGGCGAAGCCGAGCTGGTGAAGATATGTCAAGGTGACGAGGGTCGATAACGAGAGGGCGCAACGGAAAAACGGGGGTAGAAAGGAGAAAGACGTTTAGAAAGGTGAGATGCAACGGAGGAGACGAGGCAGAAGATCTCCTCGGTCGGTGAGCAGGTTGCGACCGAGGAGCATCCATTCCCCTCGAACCAGGGTCGGTTCCTTCTCGCAGCTGGAGACCACAGCGCCCGCCTCAGCCCAGTGACGTGACGCCTGTGCACATTGGGATTGGTCTAACCGCTTTGGGCGTGGCTCAGGTCCCCTTATCTAGGCGGTAGGTACTTACAACCAGCGGACAAAAGTACCGCTCTGTTTTTTAAATTTCCGCTCCAAACTGAACATCGACTCTTTATTCAACGCACGACTGCACAGTCAATTCTGATTCAATTTCTATAAGAATTTGACATATAGACAAACAGAAGCAGTGGATTGCGTATTCCCCCCCTATTTCTTTCTCCCACCTTTGCGTATATTTTTTTCCTATTTCTTCCTCCCACCTTTGCGACCTATATCATTTATTAACCGTACCCTTGAAGGAGGTCTTATGGAGTAAAAAAAATAAAACCGAAGCGATACTTTTGTCTTCTCACTGTACCTAGCTGGAATGCACTCCGCCGTAGACCGAATCGCATTTATTCTCCCATTCGCCGCATGTCACGTTGTGCGTGGGTCAACCGCTACGCCGCCGCCTGTGCCTTTGCCTGCTCCATTCTCTGAGCCTCTTCTTGCTTCATTTTCTCCCATCTTTTAACTCGTTCTGGCACTATCCGCTGCCTAGGAGCCTTGATCTCCCAATCCAAAGGGGGTTCCTTTCCCAGGGCTCGCAAAGTCCTGAGCTCGACGAGACTGTAATCACCATCCGGCCTGTTGAAGCAAAAGGGTGCCCGCAACAAGACTGGCGGGTTCGTGATGATGCGAACACGACGAAGCGGGTTCGACGACGGCGAATGGAGCATGAGCGGGTGCAGTAGATACACGTCGCCCACGTCTCCCGTCGCCTCCACGAACTGGGTCAAACTAGCGGCTAGAGTGTTGAACCAATCTAGGTTCTTTTCTTTCTTAAAGTCCGGCTCTCCGCGAGGGACCATGCGGGGCGAGACACCTTCGGGGTGCTCGTAGAGATGGCGCGCGACTGTCGGAATCGCGTCAGGCGCAATCACCGTGCCCCCTCCCCCTTCCACAATGTCTGTGAAGAGAGGGATTATCAGGAGGCCCTGCTCAGGGCTGTCTAGGTACTGTGTGGCGAGTTGTGCATTAGCTGAGTTCCAGGCAAGGCGGGCGCCATCTTCACGTACGTGGACGAAGAAATCGCCGTCGACGTGCCAGCCATCCAGGTCCTGGGGCGGGACATCGACACCACCTTCACTCCCGAGGTTGACTATGAATGTGTCTCTCCAGTTGCGACATGCTGGCTCGATACGGGCCTCGCCACCGCAGAGCTCACTAGCCGCTGCCCACGCCCTCGGAGCAAATTCGGAGGCATCGAAAGTTCCATGCTCAGGCATGTTGACGCGTTTTTCCGTCCAGGTGCTTTTATCCGTCGGAGACATACCCAGGCGCACCCAGACGTCCTTGGTCATCTCCTCAGCCTGTTGTTTGGTGAATGCACCCTTGATCCTACCGGCCAGGGCGTGGTCAGTAGCTCGGCATGAGCAGTAGCACAGAGGAATTTGCTGTTGATAGGTCGACTAGGGTTGTAAAGGCTGCTAGCGAGTGGCGACATACTTGATCCAGCCATGTTGAAGGAAATGCTCCTTTTCGGCATCAGTCAACACACCTTCACGGGCCATGATGTCGAATTATTCGAACCAGCCACTTGGCTGGTAGGTGGTATTTCCGAGGCGCATGCACTGTCTCTGGAGAACCTCTAGCCTCCCATCTCAACGTTAGATATATATACCTCAAGACTGACGGGCCCCAGGTCCAACCCCCGTGCCGCCTGTGCGGGGAACTGCACCCAAGCAAAGCTGCACTGCAGATCATCGGATTTTGCTTGTAGCCGTCTTACCCAAAGACGGCGAGTTTGAGGCGCGAGGTTGACCCGACCGGCGCAAAAAGACTGGCTGGGGTACCTACGGAGGTCTATATTGCCTGAGGTGCCAAACCCCCAATAGGGTTTAACGCTTGATAGGCTTACCCCGCCTCCATTTCGAAGAACAGCCCAACTTATAAACCTGCCTCGTTTTCGATTTTACCACCTTGTTTACAATTTAATCACCTCGCCCATAATTTAATCATTTCGATTATAAGCAATTGGAAAGGTAAGGCAGAGCAGGGCAGTCGGGAGGCCAGGCAGGAAGGGCTGAATCATGCCAGCCAAATTTAAAATGGGGCCTGATTCGTGCAATCGAATTGGGACCAGGCATAATTCAGCCCCAACTGCCCTGCCCTCCCAATTACCCAACACTTTTAACTGCCCTGCCTTTTAACGTCCCAACTTTTTTTTTTTTTTTTTTTTCAATTGCTTATAATCTAAATGATTAGATCGCAGGCGAAATGGTTGGATCATAATCGAGGTGGTTAGGGTGTGGGCGTGGGTGAATTTTATTTAGGAACCGTAATATGAGTTTTGGCACTTCAGGCGATATAGACCTCCGTAGGTCACTAGGGGCCCTCTTCGATCGATTGAGCTTGATGTTGGGCCCACATATTCTTCTTTCTGATCGCGACTGGACTTCGACGCGCTGAGCCAGCAGAAACCCGTCCCACCAGCCACCTAGCCCGAGGCGCAAGACGCTCAGCGCATATTCAGTATTCGACCTATCCCTTCTCCCGGCAAATTGTGCGCGTAAGCAACCCCAACGAACGACCCAAAACAACCCTACGTCTGTTTGGTTAGGACTTTCGGCAGCCGGCAACCGCCTCACCCGCCGGAATGGCGCTCGCGGCAGACCCAGACGACCAGTATATATCCTCGGAGGATTCGGACTTCGCACCTGACGAGGATGGTGTGCGCGATGCTTCCCCCGAGGACCCAGACGACGATGACATCGAAGACACCGGGGCAACCAAGCGGAAACGAGCGTCTGGGGAGGACGAAGCCGATGACGCGGGGTTTGAGAACTCCGGAGACGAAGCTATCATCCAAAAGGCAAAGAACAAGCGGCGTAGGAAAGGAAAGGATCTTGAAATTAGCCAGGATGACGAAGGCGGGGGGCAGGCTGGATTGATCAAAACTCGGAGCCAGCGCGCATTGGAGTATGCCTACCTATACACCTCTTTGCCCATCCATGATCTCTACCCCGATTTTCGTCGCCGAATTTTCTGACATGGTCCCCTAGAAAATCTGAGCGGAAAGCCTTTGCCGCCAGCGGGCAGGTGACCATCGATGTCGATTTGCTGTGGGCGGAGATGAATCGGTCACAACCCTTAGCGCGACCAGAGGCATCGGAAAAGCGAGCGAGCGAGACAGCCACGGCTGCCGTCCGCAGCATTGGAGACGCCTCCACTGTGTCGCAGACAGCCATGGCCAGCGACTCTCCTAACCAAGACGCTTCCCGCATGGTGAAGATAAAACGGACTTACAACTTCGCGGGTAAAGTCCACACCGAGGAAAAGCTCGTTCCATGGGACTCGGCGGAGGCAAAACTATACATGGAGACGTCGACTGCAGAAACAGATCCGAGTGCCGCTGAGCAACCAAAACGCAGACCAAGGAAGGCGTTCAGATCAATCTTTGAACCGGCCCCGGAGCAACTGATGCAACGAACAGACCTGAACCTGGGCATTGCGGCAAGGATGAAAGCCAGGGACGGGGGCAAAGGATCTGAGCCCAAGAAGCTCACCACGTTGGAAAAGAGCCGCGTGGACTGGGCTGGCTACGTTGACAAGGAAGGTATCAAGGACGAGCTGAAACTGGCCGGCAAATCGAAGCACTCGTACACAGAGCGCCAGGGTTTCTTAGCTCGCAGCGAGGCCCGCAGAGAGGACGACGCCAGGAAGGCTCGGCTGGCTACCCGAGTGTGATGGATGCCATTTGCCCACGGCGTCCCCTGCATGCAGTCATATTGGCATTGATTCACGCCGGCCTCTATGCGCGGTGGGCTCAGAACATTCCTTGTGCATTGCCAGGACAACATCTGTCGCCATCGAGTCTCACAGCTTCGACCCCCTCGCCATCTTGGAGCTATCATGTCTCTTTCCTTCATCATCTTGCTCCTCGACCGTCAGATCGGGGAGTTTGGCGGGCATTATCCTGCGGGGACAGGTCCCTGGGACAACAGAGTATCCAGAGAAATCGGACACGCCTCCATGGAGCCGAAGGAAATCCTCGTCAAGCGCCAGAAGCCCATTTACGACAGATGCAGGAGCCCTGAGGATAGCCAAGATTGCATCAGAGAAGATGGTCGGCTTCCTCAAGTCCTTGGCCTCGTCAGGGTGTTCTTGAGTAAATCTCGCTGTGGCCGCCGACTGGATAGCCTAAGACGGTGGCGGCAGCAGCAGCAAGAAGCTCTGTGTCAGCGGGGACAAGATGTGTGCGAAGACGGGGAATGAGAGGGTGTACTGACAACAGCAGGCCAGATACTTGTGATTGCCATTTCGCTTAGCCCCTCTCGCTGGAGATCCATAGCCAGGCCAATGGTGAGAACCGACATCGCCATCTTCCCCATGGCATAGGCGGTTTTACCCCTGGCGAAGCGGCTGTAAATGGGTGGGCTCACAACAACCAGACGCCCAGATTTTCTCTCCTTCAGATAGGGCAGAGACGCTTGAACAATGGCGTACAGCCCTTCTGGGTTGACTTGCTGCATGAGCTGGAATCGTTTCATAGGGGTATCTTGGACCGCGGCCCACCATATCGCCCCCGAATTATAAACCACCACATCGATGCGACCGTATCCCTGTATGAAATACGGTTATCATCGTGACTTCTCTTTCACCTTGTAACGGAGCAGTCTAGATGTTGTTGAGCATCTTCTTCCTACCGTGATAGTCTGTTCGATTAACTCCTTGACGGATGTGAAGTCTCTCGTGTCCACGGGGATGGCGATCGCCTCGCCGCCGGCCTCCCTTATTTCCCTTTCCACTGTGTTGATCGTGGACTCGCGCGAGTTCGGATCTGGCGGGAAGGGGATGAGGTTTTTCGCGTCGCTAGTGGACTTGGCAGCCACGACGACTTTGCCAGAGGCCCTCAGGGATGAGTTAGCTTATATAGGCGTGCGCCCTGAACAGGCTGGGGTCGGGAGGCTCAAACCTCTGTATTGGCTCCTCGCAAGGTCAATCGCAACTTGGCGCCCTATTCCCCTCGACGCCCCGACGACGACAGCCACTTTCATGTTTGTTGATGGTGCCATGGGTACTGTTTTGGCTGGGCACCCTCCGACAGTTGGATAATTCGCAATCCTGCTTAAAAGTTCCTGCTCACCACACAGACGCTGCGTAGAGTTGACGTGCTCGCCTCAATGTGATCACGTCACATGCTTTCACAGACCGATACACCTCGGGTCTCAGTCAGGACAGACCCACCTCAACCCGGCCATTCCACGCGGGCATTTGCTGGTCTGTTGCACGCCGCTGAGTGAGATTCGCAATAAGAGGCGCGCAAGACCCGACAATCAACAGCGTGCAAAGTGCCTCTGCCTCAGACCACTCGAGGGCAAAAGAAGTAAATGAATAACAATGTCCAACGGTAAAATTGACTGTTACGTCGACATTGGTACGGAACTTCCACGCGGGGGGTCCCTCACTCCTTGCATCCCCAGCTGACCTCACCCCACGAGCACGGCAGCCTCGTTCTACAGCTACATCGCCTTTGTAGATATCCTCAAGAACCGGGCCCTTCTCCAATCGCATGGTGTTGATGTCGAGTAAGTTTGCGGTTGGGTTCGCGCTATCTGTGCGTCCCCGTGCTCTCTCGTCACGGTGCCATAGGCTTTGTTTGTTCACCGGACGCACTCGCAGATTCATCCCCGTCTTAATTGGCGGCATCAACTCCAAGTCCGGAAACAAGCCGCCCTGGACGCTCCCCGCGAAAGCCCAATATGCCCCCTTCGATGCGATGCGGTCTGCCGAAAGGGTGGGGAAAACCGGTATCACCGCGCCTGAGGATCTCATGTCGAGGAGCCTGACCGTTCTTGTAAGGCCTGGGCTTCGCAGCGCGGCTTCCGGAGTGGGTCGCGGCCTCTTGCTAACTGCGGCGGGTGTACTGGCCTCGGGTTATACAGCCGATGCGGGCGCTTCTCTTCATCAAGGCGAACTATAACCGCGAAACCTTCGAAACCGTGCTGCACTACATGTTCCACTGTTTCTGGACGCCTCCGCACCGCGATGTGGCCGCGAAGGAGGTTTTCCAGGAGATTCTGGCTGAAGTCCCTTCCGTTTTCCCCGAGTCCAGTCGGACAGGCCGCTCTTCCAAGACCCTGTTTGGATCGAGTGATGTACAGAAGATACTCGACGCTGCTGCCTCGTCCGAGTACAAGGACGCACTGAAGAGGACCACCGACGACGCCGTGAACAAGGGCGCCTTTGGTGCTCCTTGGCTCTGGGTCAGGAATAGGCTGGGGCAGGAAGAACCCTTTTTCGGGAGTGACAGGTAAGTCTCCGCTCGCGCTGCCGCACGTCATGATTCGCCTTCAGCAGGGGTTGACGTTCTGGAAGATCGCACTTCGTCTACAAGTTCCTCGGCCTCCCCTACGAGGACATCAAACTGCTGCCTCCGTCCGCCAGCGATTCAGCCAGCCGCCACAAGCTTTGAGCTGACGAGAGGCAGAGACCGTGTCTTGGAACTGGATAGTAACAGATTGGTCCTTGAGCCCATCACTCGCAAAACCTGATGCTAGGGCAGTCGTTCAGCCGTGGGCGGATAGTATGGACGCTGAAGGATGTTGTGCTTGGCGGATTTCAACGCGTCACTCAGAGGAGGTAGCCAGCAAGTCCAGAAATTTACAACGCGCCGGATCGGGTATAAAGGGAAGTGAGGCGTTAAAAATGCTCATCTACGCTGTCATGGTGAATAAACACAGGGCAGACCTCAACTTTGCAAGTCGACTGCAGTCCGTGCCCTCCTGAATGTCTGGCAGTCTAGCAGAGCTGCGAGCAGCCCCTGACATCAGACGACGGCAGTCACGTGGGAAGGGTTGACGCCCTCGAGGACAGCTGCCCCACCCTGCCTACCTCTTCAACTCGCAGCGTCCTGTTTTCGCAGCTCCAGTCAAACGATCTCAAACACCAACACAACCTCATCAGCGAACAGGTACGTAAACCCCAGCAACATCGCGCACACGCCGGCGATGCTTGCATAACTCCACTGCAACACGGAGAACATGCTCTTTACTCTCCTGGCTTGATCCCCAAGCTGCTCCTCGCGCCACGCCCACATCTCGTCGCTAACCAGGACTATTTCCACAGCACTCCTCGTTCAAGATGAGAGCCAAGTGGAGAAAGAAGCGAGTCCGACGCCTCAAGCGCAAGAGAAGAAAGATGAGAGCTCGCTCGTAAGTTTTTGTCGCCCTGCTTTTGCTCATCCTCGCATCTCCCCTCTTCCTCCTCTCCCCGCACTTCGTTGATCGCTCGCCTGACCATTTGTTGCGCCAACTCTAGCAAATAAACAAGCCACCAAGCACACTCAACCACGCCAGCCAGACTAGCGCAGAGCACAGCAGCTATCGTCGGCTCCGACAAAAACACCACCCTCAACACCTATCCGGGCAACATGGCTTGGACATTTACCAATCGATCACACAGTTCGGACAGTGGATGGAACGGGATGACTGGATGGCACCCTATGGAGAGACTTTCTCAAGGCTGGACACATCAACCGGTGGTTTGAGAAGCACCTGGAGGCATGTTTTTCGAGCGGCTATACGCGCAGTGGGATTCTACAGATTGCACTCTGCACGAGCAAGCAGTATGAGCCTATGACGCCATAGTGAATTGAACAAAAAAAAAATTGGACGCGTACTGCCTTCCCACTCGTAGTTGGGTTGCCTCCTTCTGGCCGTGACATTCTTCAGCCCCCCTTGATATCTTAGGACACAATGCTAGCCTCAGATGAGCCCTGAGGGAGCGGGTGAAGTTGGGGCTCCTCGAGGGGTTGTTGGGCGCCTGTCGCATTCATCGGCCTTGAGCTCGTGTGCTGCTGCGGGGAACGCCTGCATAAATGATGCAGCTGGGCAACCCTGACAGCCCCGTCTTCAGCGAGGACGGTGGGGCGTCTCCACTGTCAATTGGACGGAGGCGGTGGAGGTTGTTCTGACGGCAGAAAAAAAAATACAGCACCTGGTCGGCTTTGCAAGTTGGAACCAGAAACCCAAGGCCCTGGCTACCAACACGTACAATGTCGTAAAATTAGAGTCTTTCCTTGGAGTTATTACCCAAACGGACTGCTCGGAACCCTCTACTCGCCTCGGGGAGCCGCGCGCCGCTACCATGTCCGAAAAGAAGAGGAAGTGGGCGGGCGAGCCAGCCCAGAAGACGAAGAAGGTCGCTGCGGAAAAGTCACGCGCGGAGTCCAGCCCGCATGACATCAGAGTATCTTCGCTGATCAAGTCAAAGAATTTCCCGCCGGTCATAGGTATAGTCTCGCCGAACTTCTGCTGGGAAGACCTAACGCCCATTGAGAAATGCAATAGACTAACCTGGCTAAACGTATTTATGTAGCGACAGCACCAGGGCTGTGCCTACCGTCTTCGCTCCAGTTCCAGCCGTATAGCAAAGCGCGCAGCATCGGGGGAAAGAGCAGGAAATCGGAACGCGCCGACCTGCTCCTGTACTCGTCTGGCCACAAGACCCTCAGCTACACTGGTCGCGAAGATCAGCCCAAAGACGGGGATGGCCTCCTGCGGCACTATATCGGCATGTTCGATCCCAAGACTGGGGAGCTTGAAGTGGTTGAGGCGAGGAAGGTGACTCTCCGAGGCTCTGTCCGGGCCCAAAAGGCATCAGCCGAGGCCATGGGCGAGCAGGGAGAACAACAGGTAGGCGCAACGCCGTCCCAGAGTTCATGGCAGCAGTGCGATGGCAGGGCTCCTGTCGGGGCCGAATCCCTGCTAACGCAACTTTCTCAGGCGACTGCGGATCTTCGGACAGAGCTTGGCCAGGCGTTCGGAACCAAAAAGGCGAAGAAGGCACTTGTTGCCCGGGTGGAAAACGCCATCACTCCCAGGAACAAGGATGCTGCTTCGGGCGCCGACGCCAGCGAGACCGCTCTGATGGCGTCAATACGAGAGGCAGCGGCAAGCATGCCTACGAGGGAAGCCCTGCAGGCCGCAATTGACGGGGCAAAGCCGGTGCCCAAGGGAAATTATGACGCAGCCGAGATCCAGGACGTCTATGACCCTGAGCAGATCATCGGGCCGGACGTGCTCAATTCCATTCCCGTTCGGGACTGGCAGGAGGCTGTCAAAAACAACGAAGCAGTCCAGGCGTTGTCCAAGTTTGTGGTCAACCGGATCCGCCGAGTCGGCGAGCACGAGGAGTCGCTCAAGAGGCTGCGGATATTGCGCTACCTATACTTTTTGATGCTCTTGCTTCTCCACACCAAGCCGGGCAAGCGTGGGGTGAGAAAGCTGCCTCCGAGAGACAAGCTCAAAATCGAGCTGAAGCCTGCCCCAGATGCTGTTCTGGACAGCCTCAGGAGGAAGTTCTCTGACCACGGCGAGATGCGGAAACCCCACATCGACCTCCTCATGACGACCTGCTGCGTATTGGCGTGCATCATCGACAGCTTTGAGCTTGATACGCAGGAGCTCAGGGATGACTTGAGGCTGGAACAGAAGCAGCTGGACCAGTACTTCCGCGAGATTGGAGCGAGAACGAAGCCCCTGAAATCTGGAGAAAGGCAGACAACCATCGTGAAATTGATGCTGCCGCTGGACTTTCCAAAATTGAGGATGCAGAGGAGGAAAAACTAGGCAGTCATAGCATCTGCCTGTCAATGGCGCCACGAGCACGGAGATTGTTTTCTTAGACACTTGCCTGCCAAACCATGTACAAGACCTGCACTGAGCTGGCAAAGCAGGGGCGCTCTGGACCCAGAAATAAGCATTTGACCAGTTGGAGTCAATTCTTTCGCGGCTTCCCACCAAACCCGTCGATCCTGGTATATTCAAGACGCGGACATATCTGAATTGTGATCTACACGCTCTGATTTGGTTTCTCGTTACTTGTGCCGCCGGTTGGAGCCAGCATGCCAAGACGGACTCGGGGTTTGCCAGACTAGGGGATGACGGACGAGGCCTTGGCCTGAAACGCAATAGGGGACGGGCCGGAGACAAGATACCGTGAGTGGTAATTTCTCGGCAGCCACCTCCACCAACTATAATCCCCTCCGGTTTCTCAACCCCTGTTCTGTTTCCTCTCCCCGGAGGAAAAATGACTTGCGGAGTGTCAGCTATAAGCGTGTAGATGATCTAGCCAACCTGATTGTGCAGTTGTGCGGAGGACGGGCTTTTAGGTGAGAAACATGCCTGCCCACGTGCCTGCATGTAATAATAGAAGGTCGGACACAAAGATAGGGGACCACGTAGGTGGCCTAGGTTGGCAGCTGTCCGATCCACCTAAGCGCGGGCTGGTCCAAATCCTGCCTCGGCCCCATAACGCTGGATACCGACCGGTAGCTTCGGTAGGGCTGAGCCGAACCCAACCCCCCTGACCGGGCCGTTGCAAAAGCCAAGAGTTTTGCTTTGCGGATGGCATCATTGGCGGAATCCAACTGACAAGATATTGTTGACATCCTCCGACAAGCAGGAATACGGATCACAACCTGTGTGGTGGATATTTTGGAGAGTGTCTTTATGCATTAGCAGGTCTATAGCTAGATAGGTATACGGTATTTGAATAGGGGTGTGCGTCTTCTAGTGGCTCTGCCTAGAGGTCAGGTTAGGCAACGTGGGTTCGCAATGATGTCCTTGTGAATCCTAGATGATTTTCTCCCCAGGTTCCTAACCATGCCATGTAAACAGATTAGAGATTCGCACGTAGCGTCGCGTTGGCGGGGAGGGTGCTCGGGCCCCACTAAGCGGAGCTGCATGCACCGCGAGTGTGGGTTTTGAGGCGGGTGGAGACACGCACGACACCAACTCTGTGGCTGGCGCGAACGCGACCAGACCTCATGGAATTTTCGCCTTCGAGATTCACGTCGTCGGACAGCCCGGAGCACACGTACTGCACACCTTCGCTCGCTGCGCTCCCCACGTCGAATCCGAATTTTCGATTCGGCGCGTGCTTGTTGCACATTAACATTATCTTCGATTGCAACTCCTTGATAATCAAACTGTCACAAAAATTCCTTGTTTCCAGGAGCTTCTCGCTGCAGCTTCTGCCAGGGAGCGGGTCGAGGCCTGTGCAGGAGCTCATCATATTGCGCCTTTGGAGAGCGCACCACAACATTGAGCTTCGCTCAAAAACGACTGCTTGCCATGCCTGCGCATTACCATAGCCGTATCTGATATCGATACCGCCTGACCCGCCTGCCCATTTCGAACCCACTAGGTCCGGCTGCGCTGCGGCGACTACGCCCTCAATTGAAATCACGGAAGCAAAATGCCTGCCAAGCGCAAACGGGATATCCTTGACTTCGACGTCAACAAGTCCGACTCTGACGACGAAAACTTCGAGCCGGGTCTCGAAAGGGAGGAAAAGCCTCGTCGCGGTGCCGGAAAACGATCCCGACCGACCAAAGGAAGGGCTCCCGTGAGGCGACGAGACCGATATGGTGGCTCCGACATCGACGACGACGACGACGACATCATCGAGGATAGTGAACCCGATTACTTGGATGACGACGACGACGAGGATGATGAAGATGCGCCCGTGAACGCAACAGGTCGTCGCATGAGGAAAGTCGCAGCTCAGCAGCACAACTACAAGGAGACCAGCGAGGAGGAAGAGGCCGACACACCTGCAGCGGACGAGGAGGACGAGGACGAGGACGACGACGAACTCGCTCACAAAAAGACGAAACAGAACCAACGTTCATCGAGACCGTCAAGAATCGTCACTCTCAAGACCGACCCCAAGATCTTGCGGAGCGCCAGAGCCCAGAATATGGAGCCTCCCACGCCAGGCGTTTCGACGCGGCGGACGCGCGCACGCACAGAGGAAGCCGAGGAGTTTGTCGAGCTTAGCGCTTCCGGCAAACACGCTCGGTCCGCCAGGGCAGGCACGAGGAGCAAGAGCCCTGAGGCTTTGTCTCGGAACGCTAGGGCCACCAAGGGTTTGAAGGGGCTAAAGAAACTCCCGCCGCCCATCGAGGAAGTCACCCAAGAAAGCAGCGTACCTGATCCGCCCCAACCAGAGGAGCTCACGCCGCCCAGACAAGAGGGTGACTCCAGTGGTGACAATGAGGGTGGGCAGCCGGGTGTGGATTCTGTCCAGGACTCGGTGGTTGAGACGCCGGGTGATGGAAGTGGTTCGGGTGACGCAGATGCGGTTCAGGGCTCCGGAGGCGAAGCTGAGGGCGTCGTGGAGTCTGCAGAAGCGGTCGCAGCCGCCGATGAAGCCGATGACGATGACGACGACGACGACGACGACGCACCCGTCACCCGGCGTACAAGGGCTTCGAGGGCTGTCAACGCTGCCCGCGAGGCCGAAGAGGAGCCCGAAGAGGCAAGCGAGAACGCGGCGCCGGGGAGACGGCTGACGCGGCGTGCTCTGCGCCAGAAAAAGTCGACGCAGGAGCCTAGTAGCGATTTCGACCCGGGCGAGGAGGACGATTCAGGAGAGGGCGAGGGGTCGACCTGGGACGGGTCGTCGCGCAAGCGAGCCCGTGCTGAGATGCAGGACGATGGCGACGAGGACTACTCGGGTCAACCGTCACGTGGACGGCGGACGTCGCAAGCCAAGAGGACCAAGAAGCGCGTGGGCAAAGACTCGGGAGACGAGGAGGTGGAGCTGAACCAAGACGAGATGCTCGAAGAGCTGGAGGAGCTTAGGCAGAGCTCCAGGTCTCGGCGCCGTCGGCGCTCGCCATCGATAGCGTACGAGCAGCCTCTCCCAAAGAGGCGACGTGTGGCGGTGGACTATTCCATCAAGCCCCTGGACCAGCTCATGGACCAAGAGGAGGAGGAAGATGCGGCACCGACGCCAGCGAAAGGGCGACGTGGAGGACGGGCGGGTGCCGGTACTACGTGGCAGCGCAGCTTCGCGGCGACCTATGGCCCGTTCGGCGGCGGCGGCGGAGCGGGGTCGCTCCTTGGCGGACCCTGGGGCACGGGGGCGACTGGCGGGGTGGAGGAGGACAGCAGCGACGACGAGGCAGCAGCAGTGGCTCGTGCCGGGGCCGGCGGCGCGGTGGGCATGACACCGACGACAGCAACAGCACCAGGCTTCGGACAGGCAGGGGGTGGACTGGACGGCGCGGGCGGAGTGGCGGCGACGCCGAACCTGGGCAAGGTTAAGAACCAAAAGGCCTTTGCGGACGCGGACCCGCTCGGGGTCGACCTCGCGGTGGACTTCAGCAAGGTGGGCGGGCTGCAGGGCCACATCGACCAGCTGAAGGAGATGATCATGCTGCCGCTGCTGTACCCGGAGCTGTTCCTCAAGTACAAGGTGACGCCGCCGCGCGGAGTCCTGTTCCACGGCCCGCCGGGCACAGGAAAGACGCTGCTGGCGCGGGCGCTCTCCAACGCGGTCGGCATCGGCGGACGCAAGATCACCTTCTATATGCGCAAAGGCGCCGACGCGCTGAGCAAGTGGGTGGGCGAGGCCGAGAAGCAGCTGCGGCTGCTCTTCGAGGAGGCGCGCCGCACGCAGCCCAGCATCATCTTCTTCGACGAGATTGACGGCTTGGCGCCGGTACGCTCCAGCAAGCAGGAGCAGATCCATGCTAGCATCGTGTCGACGCTGCTGGCGCTGATGGACGGCATGGACGGGCGCGGCCAGGTCATCGTCATCGGCGCCACCAACAGGCCCGACAGTGTGGACCCGGCGCTGCGGCGACCTGGCCGGTTCGACCGCGAATTCTACTTCCCGCTGCCAGACCTCGAGGGCCGGCGTGCCATCATCGACATCCACACCAAGGACTGGGGCCTGTCGCCACAGTTCCGCGACAGTCTGGCGCGGCGCACCAAGGGGTATGGCGGCGCTGACCTGCGTGCGCTGTGCACCGAAGCGGCGCTCAACTCGATCCAGCGCACTTACCCGCAGATCTACTCGTCGACTGAGAAGCTGGTCGTTGACCCGGAACGCATCTCTGTGCATGCCACCGACTTCCTTATTTCCATCAAAAAGATGGTGCCGTCGTCGGAGCGGTCCGCGTCGTCTGCCGCCGCGCCGCTACCGGAGAGCGTCGAGCCGCTGCTCCGCCAGCAGCTGGCGGCCCTCACGCAGGCGCTGGACCAGATCCTGCCGCGCAAAAAGAAGACGACGGCGCTCGAAGAGGCCATGTTTGAGCCGTACCAAGACCACGATGACGGATTTGAACGCGAGGAGCTGGGCCAGGAGCTGGAGCGCCAGCGCGTCTTCCGGCCGCGCCTGCTCGTGTCGGGCCTGCCGGGCATGGGTCAGGAGTATGTCTCGGCCGCCATGCTGCACCATCTCGAGGGCGTCTTTGTGCAGAACTTCGATTTGGCCACGTTGTTGGGTGACCTGGCCCCCATGGAGCAGGTCATCGTCAGGCTCTTTACCGAGGTCAAGCGCCACCGGCCTGCCGTCATCTTCGTGCCCAATGTAGCGGCGTGGCACGCGACCCTGACCGAATCGGCCTACCGCACCTTCATTACAATGCTGCGGTCGATACCGGCGACAGACCCGGTGCTGGTGCTAGGCACGTCCGAGTGCGAGGCGTCGGCGCTGCCAGACTCACTGGTCAAGGACCTCTTTGGCTTTTCCAGCAAAAACCACAGAGAAATTGAGCGACCAAACCCAGTAAGTGCCTGGTCGTCGTCACTCATGCTGCCGCAGAGAGGCCCCTAGACTGACACACTGCCCACACAGGAAAACCGGCGCGAGTTCTTCGCAAGGATCATTAAGCGAGTGCGGATGTCGCCCGCAGCCTTCCCGGACCCGGCGAATCGTAAGAAGAGGGTGCTGGAGGAGCTGCCGGTGGCGCCGCCGCCACCGCCGCGCAAGCGCACGCGTGAGGAGATGCAGAAGGAGCGGCATACGGACCAGATCGCGCTCAACCACCTCAAGCTCGCGCTGCAGCCCATCATGGACCAGATCAAGCAGAAGTACCGCAAGTTCCGCAACTCGGTTATACCCATGCAGCAGATCGAGTACCTCTGGCACGAGGCCGACCCAGCCTACGTGCGCGCCGACGTGGCCGAGGGCTCGCCGGCGCGGCCCTACGTCATCGACCGCGACAAGAACGGCGTCGAAGGCCTCCGCGAGGTTGACAGTGGTCGCTTCTTCTACAACCTTGATGTTGCCACTATCGAAGAGCGCTTGTCCAATGGTTACTACGCCCGCCCGGTCGACTTCTTCAACGACATCGAGTCGCTGGCCAAGGATGCTAGGAACATCGGCGACCGCGAACGTACTCTGAAGGCAAACGAGCTCGTCAGCAACGTCCGTGTCGACGTGCACGAGATCGCCACCAGGATGCACTACATCGACTTCAACGCCCTCCACGAGCGCCAGAAGCAGCGCGCCGTCGAGGCCGAGGAAAAGCGCAAGAGGCGCGAGGCCATGCAAAAGGTCGTCGACCTGGCCCAGGCTGAGGCCGTCGCCGAGGACGCCGCCGGCCCGGTTACCATCGGCGCTCCGGTACCCGGCGGCGCACCAACGACGACGAGCGCCCGCTTCCGCGTCATGAGCCCGATCCCCAACAACTCGGCGGCGACGAGCTCCACGCAGGCGCCGAGCGGCCTCAGCAACGGCAATTCGGTGCCCTCGCGTGCCGGTGCCGACGTGGCGATGGGAGGCACTGGCGGTGGTGGCCACGATGACGGTGAAGACGCCGCCGCCGCCGACGGCCATGCGACCAGCCCCAGCCAGAGACTCGCCCACATGAGACCGCCGCCGCCGCCCCAGTGGCCACGTAGGGTGCATGCCGGGCAGACGCAGCAGCAGTACGCAGCCATTTCGCAGGTGTCGGTAATAACGACGGTGCCGCCTGGCGTGTCGCCATCAGCCATGCTCAACGACGCGTCGACCACAGGGTCGGGTGAGGTGACTAGCAGCAGCAACCGGTCGTCCCTGAGCCGCTGGGATCGGCTGTCGCAGGTCACCAACGGCACGGCAGCGCCGGCGTCGGGGCAGGGCTCGAGCGGACAGAACAACTCCCAGGTGATGCCCGACACGCAGTCTCTGGGCGGGCCCACGCAGTC
This sequence comes from Magnaporthiopsis incrustans, assembly GCA_003049425.1. NCBI lineage: Eukaryota > Fungi > Ascomycota > Sordariomycetes > Magnaporthales > Magnaporthaceae > Magnaporthiopsis > Magnaporthiopsis incrustans. The sequence continues at coordinate 47,516 of PYSR01000175.1, forward strand.
GACGCCGAGCGATTCGCAGTGGGCGCACTCGCAGGCGCAGGGCATGGCGCGGGGCGAGCTCGGACCTCGCAGCCACGGCTCGGGCTTCGGCGGCGGCGGCGGCGGCTACGGCGACCCCAACGGGCCGGCCAGCCCGACGTCGTCGCAGCCGGGGCGGAGCGGCTCGCTGCTCGGCGTCTCGTCGTCGGCATCGTCGCGTCGCAGTCTGCTTAACGAGACGGGCGACCTTTCGCACTCGTCGGCGTCGCTGGCGCGCGTGTCGGGGGCGTCGTCACAGAGCGCCCCGCTGGATGAGGTGCAGGTGGAGCACTTCCTCCAGACCCTGACCACCCGCACGTCGGGCTGCACCGTCGAGCAGTTCGAGCAGATCAACCGCGAGCTGATGGAGGAGATCTGGGTCACTAGAGACGAGTGGAACCGCAACAAGGTCCTCAGTCGCCTGACCTCGGTCTACAACGACACCATCAAGGACATTGAAGACGTCCAGGGCTCCTTCCCCAACACCCAGCAGGAGGAGGATTCGAGGGCCCATCGCGAATATCTGACCCTTTGAGCGACTGTCTTTTTTTTTTTCTTGTGATAGTATGTTTGCGTATATGGAGTTGGTTTCGATCCTTTTTTTTTCCTTGTCTTTACATCGACCTCTTTCTCTCTTTTTTTAACCTTCTACCCGCAATACAGATTTTCATCTTTGTCTGTATCCCAAAGCTTTCTTCTCTCCTATTTCTTGCTCACCGTCACCCTCAACCTTCTCGCGGTTTCCATCTTTCACAAAGAAATAGGCAAGACCGGGGAGGCATGTCTGCACTTGGAGACTGCCGGGCAACACACAACGGCCACCACCTCGACGCCTTTCCGTGACGACTCCCGCGGTTTTTTTCTTCCCCTCTTCGATGTCTTGTAGTAGCAATCTGTTTCGGTGTATTCGTGTTGGTACCACTGCAAGTGAGGCTTTTATCCTTGGGGCGCGCTTGCTGGACTTAATAGGGAAGTCTGACGACTTTTCTCGGCTCTTTTTTTTTTTTTAGTTTTGGGTCACAAGAGCAAAGGAATGGCCCTCTTGTCTCTTCTTCAGAAAAACCATCTTGTTCTTACTTTTTTCCCTTTTCGGATTTAAAGATAGGATTCTGATAGAATGAGAAATGTGTTCAGGCTAGAGCGTCTTTCTGTTTCCTTTTCCAGGCTGGATAGCTTGTGCCGGGTGTGACCATCGTTGATACTTGGCGAGCGAGGCAACATCCGCTGTAAGGAGCTCACTGGCGACCTGGAATAGATGCATGATGGCTCTTGGCCAAGGGCGCAGTTGGTGCACAGGCGAATGGAACGCTGTAAAATAAACACCACGACGTTGTGGAGAGGAATACTTTTGTTCAAGTCTAGAATACGCAAATTTTGATCTAGCCGGGTACAGGAAAACCAGGCAAAGGCTAATAAGGGAGAAGAGAGAAACAGAAATAAATCCGCAAAAAACATCATCCTCGAGCCAAAGTGCTTTTGGCGTCCTAACCCTATGTCCCTGTCCGAATACAAAACCAAATCGAAATAAAAAGAAATCGGCAAGCAGCAAGAAAAAAGTGCGCAGATCCAAAAACTCAAGAGTTGACCTCAGCAAACCAAGTGCGCAGCAGGCCGGCGAGGGCGTTGGGGAGGTCCTCGAGGTGGTGGACGATGAGGTAGTAGGGGAAAGGGAAGGTGTCCAGGTACCGCTCCAGCACGACGCGGCTGTTGCCAGCCTCGTCCTTGACGAACCTGGCCTCCTTGAGGTCCAGCACGCTGTCGCCGCCACGGACATGGTCGTCCATGACGATGAAGACGGGCATGATGCGCTGCTCCATGGCCTCGCGCAGCAGCCGGCGGATGCGGTCGTGGCTCGACGACGGCGTCAGGCCGTCCGACATGATGAGCGCGAGCTGCCAGAGGTCGTGGTTATTCTGAGACGCCCCGCCGCCGCCGAGCCGCGCCTCGGCAAAGTGGTCGATGATGCGGCGCATCAGCAGCGCCACGTCGGTGCGGTCCTGGCCGAAGCCGAAGCGCTGAAGCACGCGCGCGCCGGCCTCGATGGTGGTCAGCGGCTGGGACAGCTCGTGCGCGACAAACACGTCGGACCCGAACCCGAGCACGCCCACCTGGCCCGCCTCGAGCATCGCCAGCGCCCGCGAGACCATGACGAGCGCCTCGAGGGCGAGGGCGCCGGGCCCGGGAGGAGCGAGCTCAGGCCCAGACCCAGACACAGACCCAGACCCGGGAGCGGCCGGCTCGCGCCCGCCGCCCATGCTCAGGCTGTCGTCGACGCAGAGCAGGATCTGGTACGAGCGCTTGGTGGGCACGCTGCGGCGCATCCAGATCTTGTCGCGCTTGTAGCCCGACGCGATGTAGGGGATGATCTTCTTGATGTTGAGCCGCTTGCCGGTCCGGTGCGAGCCCGAGAGCTTGGTGGCCTGGGACGGCGCCAGGATCAGCCGCAGCTGCGACGTCAGCGACAGCGACATGGCGTGCGTCCGCGCCTGCAGCCCGCTCCACCACGAGACGCACTGCCCGAGCTCGTGATGCTCCCGGCCCGTTGCGTCCTCGCTGCCGCTGATGTGCGTGCTCGACAGCTGCGTCGACGTCTCCTTCACCTCGGCGTCTTCCTTGTCCGGCCCATCCTCCTCGGCTGCGTCGACATCGTGCTGCTCGGCGTCGGCATCGTCTTTGTTGAACGCCCCCTGCTTCGTCGAGACCCCGGCACGCCCTTGGTCGCGCTCCCCTTTGCCACTCTGCTTGCCCTCGCCTTCGTCGGCACTGCCCTGGTCGCCTCCTGCTGCAGGAGACGGTTCTCGCATCTTATCGTCCTCGCCACCGTCACTCTCGACATCATCGGGCAGCAACTGCGGCTTGTCCTTGGCCGAGGCGTCCGCGGCATCATCTATCGCCATGGAGTCGTCTACCGGGCGGGCTTCCTCGTCGGTCGCCGCGCCCAGTGCCTGCATGTCGGCCGGCGCATCCTCGTCTTGAAGATGCTGGAGCTCGTCTGGCACGGCCTCTTGGTCCCGCTGTTGCTGCCTCTGCGGGTCGGCGCTGGCTTGGTCATCCTTGGAGGCTTGACTGATGTCCTTGTTGTTGCGGTACCACTTCTCCAGGAGGTCTCCTAGCTTCTTGAACGGTGGGGCCGCTTCGGGAGCCGCCGACGGGCTGGGATCCTGTTCGCCGTCGGGCTGGGGCGCTTCTTGCATGTCGTCCCGCATGGACATGGTCCCTCTGCTGCTTGCCGCTGCGTCTTTCTCGGCGCCCGTCTCGCTGATATCGCCCTGCTCTCGCTGGCCTGACTTGTCGGCCATGTCGTCTCTGCTTTCCTGCTCCTGGCCGTCGGCCTGGTCCTGTCCGCCGCCATCTGCCGGCTGGCTGGTGGCGCTTTTGTCTGGACTGTGGTCCTTTGCCTGCATCTGGTCTTTTTGTTGCGCGTCCTTCGATTCTTTCTGGTCCTGCTCATCGTCACCTTCGGCCATCTCCTCGTCGCCACCATCGTCCATCATTCCATCTTCGGCCCCGGAAACTTCGACATCGTCCTGCACCTCTTCCTCATCGTCATTGTCTTGGACCTCGGCTTCCCCGGCGTCGTCCGCCGCATTGGGTTTGCCGTCTTGCTCTGTGACACTCTTGGAGTCGGATTCAGCGGCATCCTCAAGGCCGTCGCCGTCCGATCCCGCCGCGTCGTCATCTTCGTCGTCATCCCCGAGGTCGAGATCCATCTCGTCGGGAAGAGCCAGAGTCTCGGCCTCCTGGACGTTCTGGTCTTGGTGGTCGAGCTCCTCTTGCGTCTTGGCCTGTTCCTCCTCCGGCCCCATCTCTTCACCTGCTTCCGCCTCTGCTGCCTCTTCGCTCTCTTGTTGTTCCTCGGCCGGCGCTTGCTTGATCGAGTCGGCCGCGCCCATCTCCTTCTCCTTTTGCTCCTTCCCCTTGCTTGCGTCTCCCTCTTGGTCCTTGTCGGCCTCCTCGCCGTCATCGTTCCACATTTTCTCATCGACGGCCGTGGGATCCAGATCGTCCACGTCGCCCGCCTGCTCATCCATCTCCTCGTCACCGCCTTCATCTTCCGAGTTCGCTGCGTTCTCCTTGTCGTCACCGCCATCGACACTGCCGAGGTCTCCCTCCAGCTCATCCATGCCCATGTCGATCGCGTCCTCGCCATCGTCCATATCGTCCTTGTCCTGCTGCTTGTTTGGTTCTTGGGCCAGCTCGGTCAGGTCTTCGTCCTCTCCAATGTCCTTGCTGATATTCTCGGCGCCCTCGCCGTCCCCAAGGCCAGTTCCGCCTTCCATCTTGCCCTTGTCGCCAGAGGACTCGTCCGACTTCTCTTGAGGCATGCAGAAGCCATGCGACGCCACATCCAAGAATGACCTTCCAAGCTGGTGCCCCATCTTGCATACTGACAAATGCAGCTGCACCAGTCGCGTGAAAGTTTCGTGACACATCGCCGAGTAGGTCTCGAAAATAGGCAGGGCCGCCGCCAAGATGGTTGTCGCGGCTCGGTTTTCAGACTTGTTCTCAAGATCAAGTTTCTTGAGCACGCCGAGGCAGTCGTCGACCGCAGCCGCCACTGTGCTGACATGCAGGGATCTGAGGGACGTAGACAGTCCATTGCTATACTCAGCCAACCAGGACGACGTGTCTATGGACGAAGGCAAGGTCGCCATGTTCCGAGCTACGTTTTGGGTGGCACTTAGGAGCTTGCGGACCACGGCCAGGACCTCATCGTAAAGATCTGATGCAGCCAGCGACGGCGGCTCTGTCCCAGAGTGTGCGCCAGAATCTGGCTCCTGGACCTCCGTCCACAGCGGTATTTGGTCCAGCACAAACGACAGATCTGGCCGCTGCCGGGAAAGGTCGCTCATATTTGTCTGTACGTCCCTTAGCAGGTCGCGTGCTTCGTTGCAGACGTCTACTGCATCCTGGGGGCAAAGGCCGACCGGCAGCTTCGGGAGAGAGCGAACGCTGGCGAGAAGAGAAGACGACCTCGTTGTCCACGCTTGAAGGGACTCTTGCACAAGCTTGTTGTCGAGCTTGCCTAGAGCGGCATGCGCACCAACCACGTCAAGCGCAAGCTTCAGCACCTGTACAAGCCACTCCAGGACGCGACCAAGATTGGTGGTTTGCCGTCCGTAGGTGGAGAGCAGCGCTCCGGCTTCCTGGCCCCCGGATGAGGCGAGCTTGGCGATACTTTTTATCATGTTAAGAGAGCTGGCAAGGTGGGACATAGCTCGACTGCCGTCCCCGATGATATCCCGCTGCTGCTGAGCGACGAAGAGAATGCCCTCGAGGTAGCCGGCGCTCTTGCGGGTCGTCTCATGGTCCACATCTGCGTGGTGGTCGTGTACAGCCTGCCTCCATTTCGGCGCAATGTCGATTAGCCTGTCGAACTGGTACTCTGCAAAAGCCCTGTGCAGCCCCGTGTCATCGATCGGCCGAGTCCCGGCCAGGATGGTTGTTGTGGAGTTTTGCCGCGAGAGTCGATCCTGGCCAAGATTGGAGCTGAAGCCCATCTGGCGGACCGACTTGACCGTGTCGCTGAATAGCTTGGCTTTCATGAGCTTGAGGTGCTTCACCCGGTCTTTGTTCTCCTCGCTGAGAAAGGCGGGCGTGTCCTTGCGCAGCTCAGCGGCGGAGGAAGCCGTATCGGATAGGAACGTCTCGAGCAAGTCGACAGCCGCCACAGCCGAGTCCGGCACGGCTCCGAGCTTGATCATCTTCTTTGCAAGTTGCCCGGCTCGTGAAAGCCGGATAGCTCCTGAAGCTTTGCCCTTGCTCGCCTCGAGCTGCTCGCAGCTTTGTGAGACCCCCGGGGCCGTTGTCGAGGCGGCGCTGTGGAGGGTGGCGGAAGGCGTGGCACTAAGTTGAGCATCGCTCGGAATGCCCTGCTCGGCAATGGTGGACGTCATGGGCTGTCCGAGCACGGAACGGAACTTGCGCACCAGCCTAAAGAGTTTGAGGTGAGATTTACGTGAGCTCTCCCTGAGTGCCACGACGTTGGTGTCCTTCCAGCTTGCCAGGAGCAGCACATCCCGCATTGTCTTTTCCAGCGGCGTTCTCCCGCGCTGTATCGCCTCGGCCGCCTTAGGCTCGAAGCGTGAGTGGAAGGTGATGAAGTTGCGGATGGCATCGTTGATGGTTTGAAGAGCGTGGTGCTCAGAGGCCAGAAGCTCCAGATGTTTCTGCAGTTGCCTGAGCAGCCTCAGGCGACTGGCGAAGGCGCCAATGGTTGAGTTGACAAAGTACTGCTCCAGCTCCTGCAGAAGAGCAGGTGCGTGAGCGCGCAGATCTACGCCCTTCTCCATTAGCGCCAGCGGCCCTGCGATGACGGCCTGGTACGCAATGAAGTACCATGAGTCGGCATCCTCTTGGCACATGCGAACTTCCGAGTCCAGAAGCCCGGCCCATGTCGAAAGCTCCAGGCGTCGCCAACTGACGATGGTGTCGGTCAGCCTGTCGTAGAGCGCGGGGGCCGTGTATTGGCGGCTGGCATATCCACGGAACTGCCACTCGTACAAGAACTCGTGCAACTTCTCCACCGGAGGAAGCATCTTGGCCACGGGCTCGGCATAGCCAAGTTCCAGCACACGTTTGCAGGCCTCGACGACGTCGGCAATGGGCTGCAGGTGCCCGATCTCGTCCACCTGCCCGAGCTCGCGGAATCGCTCCATGATCCTGTGTACAAGATCTATGAGCTTCCGGGCCTCTACGAGGTTAGGGTCCTTGTAAAAGTTGTATGTGGCGGCGGCGGCGGGTGAGTGCACCCTACCCAGCTCGTCTTGGAGCGCCAAGATGACAGCGGGGAGCAGCGCCTTGTCTCGGCCACAGAAGCCGGGTGGCTCGATGCCGAGCCTAGCGGCATTGCGTCCAGCGTCCTTGCAAAGTGCCCGCACGGCCTCCTCTGGGGGGTCTTGCTGAAAGAATATGGCCCTGTGGATCTGGGCCAGCTGGATCGACACGTCTCGGACCTTCCGGGGTTGCTTGCCTGACGGGCGGCCCTCCGCTGTGGGCGCTTCAATAGTGGTGTTGTAATCAGGGAACAAGTCGTCGAATTCGGCCTGATCGTGCTCTTCCTCATCCTCGAAGCTACCCCTGAACCGGTAAAGGCTGCTTTTGATCTCTTCCGCCTTTCGCTCAGCGGCCAGCTTTTTCCCCCACTCCTCGTAAAGAAAGTGGAGGCATTCGAAGACGGACCGACGCGCCCCGGAGTCCAGCCCCTCGAGATCTTGGACGGATACGTACGCCTTGACCATTAAAAGGAACTCGAGGGATCGTGTGGGAAGATAGTGAACGGCTGGCTTCCACATGGAGCCACCAACGAGAGGCGTCACAGCGAGCAGTGCGCTCTCGCTGCGCCCGCCCTCGGGGCGGCCCAGTACGCAGTGCTCTGTCAGAGACAGGCCGATCTGCAAGCTTCGGAGAAAGCTGACCAGCGGCACCGTTAGATCCTGGTATGCGACGGAGCTCCCGGTAAGTCGGCTAATGAGCTGTGCCACGTTGGTCTTGAGCAGCTGGAGTCCTTCCAGTGCCTCTTCCGGCGCCGCGTCTGAGAGGATCCTGAAGTGCAGTGGGGTCACATCTCGCTTGACGATGGTGTTGAGGACATTGTTGAAATCCCCCTGGATCTTGGAGTGCTCCTGTCCTGAGAGCCTGAAGATCGGGCGTGCCCCAGGCGGCCCGTCGCCCATGGCCGCCACCTCATCCGCCACGAGGATAGTCCGCCAAGAGCGAGCACCGTCACCAAATTGCCCGTCGAAGCTTACCAGAGCGGAGAGCTTATGGCGCAGTGACTGGAGGAGGTTCTCGTAGCTCTCGCGCTCAACCTTGGCCCTCAGGTGAGGATCAAAGACCTTGTCGGGAACGTACAGTCTCAAAGAGCCAATGGCAAACTGCACCCAGGCGATTGCAGAGAAGGCGTAGCTAGTACCGGGCTGCAACGTCGTGTTAGACGCTGCCAGGGCGAGGATTGCCGGAAGGAAATGTTCACCCATAATGCTCTCGGCGGCTACCGCTGTCGCCCGAGGGAAAAATGACCTGAAAGGCTCAACTGTCCTCGAAATCCACGTTTCTGTCGCTTGTATCTGCAGGTCGCCCGCGATATGCCCCGCGAACTTGCTGTACAACAGGGCCAAGTCCGCTTTCGCATGATTGCCGTGCGCGACAACTGTGGTCACTAGCAATTCCCACAGAATCCTGTTGAGCTGCAAGACCGGATCTGTTGATAGTTCTCGGGTCGTTGTGGCGAGTGCTTGACCCAAGAGCGGTGTCTCTACTTCAAGAGATCGTAAGGATGCGAGGGTGCCAGACCTGATATCAGCCATCGCCAGCAGGAGCGAAGCCGAAGTATTCCCGGTCCAAGGAAGCACGCTTGACTCCTGACAAAGGAGGTGATCCAGCATTTGCAGCTGCTCAACGGAGCCGCTGGAGCTTTGGTACCGCATCAGCGAGGTCGTGGGGGCGTCGCAAAGCGCCATCCACACCCCTCTCGTCCGTTTGTTTCCGTCCGAGGACCCGTGGAGCACCACCATCTTGCGTAAAGCCTCAAACTGGCAAGAGAAGACGGGAGCAACCCCTTCAGACCCTTCAGTCTTGGATTCGAGAGCAGATATTTCGCTGGCAGCGGCCTCCAGGAGGCAGCGTGTGTCCGCCGTCGAGAATCGGACGAGAGAATAGGCCTTAGCCAGGCTCGAAGTGACTTCATCTAGTCCGCTTGGGGTAGCGCTGGTTTTCCAGCGCGTGGCATCGAATCGCTGGGCAAGGCGCTCCATCTCCACAACCTGGGTGAACCTCTCCAGGTCCGGGATGGGTACAGGCCGGAAGGTTTTCCATATGATTTCCATGCTGAGGCCCGTACTCAATTTGAAGCCCAATTCGAAGGCCGCCGTGAAGTTTGCCGTGATGGTAGAGATGAGAGCCTGGCCCCGAGGCTCGAACCTGCTGACGAGCTGTTCCAGGAGGTCCGCTCCATGCAACAGGTGAGCCTGGAATGTGGCCTCCTCAAAGTCTTGGGCTGAGACAAGGGCAAAAGTCCTCCACCAATAGTGCATCATGAGGCGGAAGGCCTCCCGCTTTGCCAGCCAACCATCTGCATCGTCTAGTGAGACTCGGAGATACTCTCTTATAGCTTCGGCTATGGAGGAAAGGAAGCTGGAAACGGATGCTGTCGAATCCTTGGCCACGATAGCCACCTGCTTCGCAATGCACGATCTCTGGAACCGGTTGAGTGAGGAAGGCTTGGTGACGTTGACTGTCCGCATCTGGCTTGCCATTGCCTCGTCCGCCAGGCAAAGCTCTGTGTACAGCTCGAGGCAGGTTGCCAGCCATTGAGGCAGACCGGGGCTTTTGCAGTCCAGAAGCGCCGCGACAGTAGAGTCCTGCAGGGGATGCACAGACTGCATTTCCACGAAATAACGTCTCTGGCTGGCTTCCTCGGTGCCCAGGGGCACGCTATCTGGGATGGAATTGTACAAGCTGAATACGGCCGTGCCCAGGGCGGATGCGAGTCCGGGCGAGCCCTGTGCCTGGGCATATGAGATCAGGGTATCCATGTGCTTCAGCAAGTTTTGTGGCGGGAGTGTCAGGCTAAGCAGCCCCTGACGTATGGACGCATAGAAGCGAGGAAGTGAGGATAAGTCGCTGAGGGAGAGGCTGTCCGCGGCGACGAGAGCAGCGTCCTGGGCACCGGCATCCGGCATATCAACGCACGAGGCCGAAATGATCTCGTGGTATCTGAGCATACTAGCCTCGATGTGGCCGAGATGTCGGGTGTGGCTCTCCATTGGCGGAAGCACATCATTCAAGAAAATCTCAACCGAGCGGTTCCTCATTGCCCGAGAGAGCTCGCCGTAGCGCGGGTCCATCGTCAGGAAGACTCGAAACTCGGGGTGCGGCACCACGACCCGCGGCTCGCCGTTGGGCCCGCTATGCTCATTGATGCTCAAGAGGCCTCCCGGGCGTTCGAGGAGTGAGTTGAGGCGGTCCAGTACCGAGGCGCTGCACAGGTTCGCGTTGTCCAGCACCAGCCACTGGCCCGCCTCGGCTGCCTTGACAATAATGCCATCGATCCATTCAAACCGGGGATTCTCCAAATGAAGAGGCTGCTGCAAGAGCTTGAAAGAGTGCTCCAAAAGCCCGCCAAGTTCAGACCCCGCCGAGACCTCCGCTGCAAGCTGCTGGATCGCAGCCGTGACGGCAGCGACATCAAGCCCGCCGGCCTGGCGATTATCGCGGATATCGCCAAGAAGATGTAGCAGGTCTGAGGCTGGCGTTGATGCTCTTATAGGGTCTCGCAGGACATAGGACCGGAGGCACCGGTAAACATTGGCCAGACTTGCAATAGCATCCCTCATTGGATCCGCCTGTTCGAAGCCTCCTACCAGGTCCATTGTATCGACGTCGGCATTGAGATGGAAAACGACGAGGCTCTTGCCCGCCATGGCCGAAGCACGCTGCAGTAGGTGCGATTTGCCAGACCCCGAGGCTCCCACGAGGATGCAGGGAAGGTCTTGCCTAACGCACATCAGAAGTGACTCCAGGTCACCGAGCCTCGAGGCAGTATTGTCCGAGTCTGATGGATTCAGGGGGCTGAAAGTGATGTCCCGCCGCACAATTCCGGCCCCAACACGTGAGAACAGCGAGTTGGTGCTGCGGGAGCGGCTATATCTCACGGGATCCCGTCCGAAAAACTGGCGGAAGAGCCCCGTCACCTTCTGTTTGTCCGAAGGGGTGCGGAAGCGCTGGCGAATTACCATGTCGACAAAGTCCTCTGGCCGTCGAGGGCCCAGGGAGGACGTTGGAGAGCCAAGCAGCTCAAGCCACCGGAGGGTGTCGCGGAGATTGAACTCCCAGGGCGAGCCATGAGACCCAAAGAGCTTTTTTGTCACAACCTGATCGTCGAGGGCCGAGATGAAGCCAATCAGCTGTCCGACTGTCTCTTGAGACACACCGTCCGCTCTCTTGGAGGCGATCGCCATTTGGTCCTCAGACGTGAACACATCGGCGTAGACCAGAATGAAACGGTTGACGAATGAGCTGGGGAGCCCCTTGCGGCCGCCGCCTTGCTGATGTGGGTTCTGAGCGGCGAAGATGCGGAAGTCGGGGTGGCGCTTGAAGACCTGGTCGAGCTCTGAGATGTAAACCTCACCTCGGTGGTCGAGGCACGCATTCAGCCCTTCCAATACGGACTGGGATGCGAGATTCATCTCGTCGAGGAGGACCCATTCACCCTTCTGCATTGCCTGCAGGAACGGCGCGTCACGCCAGGCAAAGTTCCCTGCCTCAGCGCCCTCTACCGGGACGTCCGTGCCAAAGAGATCCATGAGGTCGGTCTGGTCTGAGAGATTGATGCGGGCAAGGTTCCTCCCGCAGGCCGTGGCGATGGCCCCAACCAGCGTTGTCTTGCCCACGCCGGGGTTGCCTTCGAGTAGGATTGGCTTGTTGATCTGCAACGCTCGAGCGACCCGCATCGCGTTGAGCTTTGTTGTCCGCGCCTCGAAGGCAAATGCGCTACGCTGTATGTCCGGATGGCCGGTGCCGCATGTTGGGACAGTGAACTCGCCCGCAGAGAAGCTTGCGGGCGTGATGCGGATCTCCGGCTCGGCGTTGTAGAGTGCCTCAACCGCAGCCGCATCTCCCACAAGCTCTACTAACTTGGCCAGACACATCTTCTTCTGTTCTACCACGCTCCTAGAGTCAACCGAGATCAGGGCGGAGGGGTTGGCTCCCAGCGTGTCGATGAAAACGGCAGCAGCTCCATGCACCAGGGCAAAACCAGGAGGCTTGCCGGCGCACTGGTTGGCGAAGGCCACCCACACCAGGATCTCGCGGATGGAGATGGCCGTCGCAGAGGACGCGCGGAATGTGTGGCCAAACCAATGCGAGAACTCGACGATTGGGCTCGCCAGAGCAGCGAACTCGACGTCCAACTTGGCAACCACAATATCTTGGACGTCTTGCTTGTCCGCAAGTGGCGGCACCCAGATCTCGGTGAACCGATTTCTCAGGGCAGGGGACAGCTCTTTCTTGCCGAAATCGCCTCCTGGGTTCATTGTCGCGAAGAGCTGGAACCCTTGGGCCGCCTCAATCAGCTCATTCTCAACCCCTTTCTCTGCGAGAAGAAGCGTTCGTTGGGGCTCCAGCACCGAGTTCAGCCTCTCCAATACCGAGTCATCGGCGAGCGAGATCTCGTCCAGGAGGAAGAAGCTTCCAGTCTTCATCGCGTGAACGAGGCTTCCGTCAGCCCACTCGAAGAGAGCTTTGCTCCTCGCCTTGTTGGCCCTGATCCGTTCCCTGATATCGCCAGGAATGAAGTCTAGCTTTTCGGGTGATAGGCTGTTGTACGTCTCCAGTAGTTGCTCGACTAGGCCGTCAGCCGGAAGGGAGAGGCCCTCGAGGACGTGAACAAGATCCCTCCTCAGCGTGTCCGCGATGGCGCCCCGGTTACGCACAGGTCTCTGAGAACCCAGCAGGTCACCTGTCTCGGTGTTCTGATGGGCGTTGACAGTATGCAGCTCCTTGCCCGTCGCTTCGGCGAGGAGCTGGCACACGGTTGTCTTTCCACAGCCCGTTTCTCCGACTAGGATAACAGGCTCGTTCTTTCGAAGCGCTTGTGAAACAAGAACAAAGACGCGGCGCATTGCCCAAGTCCATGTTACGCCCTGAGAGTTGTTCTGCAGCGCATACTTCTTCGCCTCCTCAGAGAACAAGCGATCATAAAGTGCTCTGGGGTCAATCTGCACCTTGAACACGTCTTGGATCACGCCCTGCACCGCGAGTCTCTCTTCTTCGTTGCGCACGCGCTCCGCGAGAAGCATATAACCGTTCTGCGCCACCTGATCGCGGTTGTCGGCATCGCGCATCGCCCATCTGAACAGGTCTCGCAGTGTCGCAAAGCTGTCCTTCTGCTCGAATACTCTGCTAGTCTGCCGGAGGCGCGAAAGTTCCTTGTATACGGCGACGATTCTCCTGCAATCAGGAGGCGAAGTTCCGCGGCACCTTCTCTGAAGGATCTCCTCCAGCTCGTCCTCGGGAATATCGTCGAAATGGAGCTCGAGGAAACGGTTGCGAAACGCACGCGAGAGCACCTTCCTGCCGCCGTAAAGCCCAGGAGGGTTTTGAGTCGCGAAGAGAACAAAATTCTCATGCGGCCGTACAACCTCTTGTGTCTCTGGGATTAGAAGCTCGCGGTTGTCGTCGAGAAGGCGGTTCAGGGCTTCCAGAACATCCGTAGGCGCCAGGTTCAGCTCGTCAAGGACGACCCATGAGCCCTGGCGCATCGCTTGAACTAGGATGCCTTCCTGAAACACCAGCTTTCCGTCCGAGCCCGAAACGTAGGTGCCCAAGTACTCCTGCAAGTCTGTATGCTCATGATTGTTGATCCGCAGGAACTTGTTTCCGCTGTAGTTTGCGAGATACTCGATCATACTCGTCTTTCCTGCTGAAGTCGGCCCCTGAATCAGGATAGGGAAACGTCTTGTGGAGGTGGCGCGGACGAGGTTTAATAGGTTGCGCTCCACGTATCGTGTCCTGATATAATCAGGACGCTCCCTAGGCTCCTCGGCACCTTGAAGAAGCCAGTACTGACGGTCCTTCTCCATGCTCACAAACTTCACATACTGCCTGCCGTCGTCGGGCCGTTTGGGAGGGTTTGGGGCAGCTCCGGACAGACGCTCTGTAATCAGAGGCAGCACGAGGTTTTCTGATTTGCGGTCGAGGTGTGTGAGAAAACCCATGCAGAACCCCTCGTACAGTGACCGATACAGCCCGTAAACAGGAGCTACGTCGTCGACATAGGTAAGGACTCGCGTCAAGGTCCGGAGACTGAAATGAGGTACTTCGTTTGCTCCGTCGACAAGTGCCTTCTCCTCGGCAAGCTTCTTGATCCCCACGTAGAGACTGGCGACGCGATCGGCGGCCTTGTCGATGGTGCTGTTGTTTCCTTTGAGATATGTCTTGATGATGACAATCAGGTCTTTCAGGTCTCTATCTGGGCTGCCGACATAGAACTCGGTGAAGCGGGAGCGAAGTCCAGGAGGCAGATCCCGCTTGCCGACGTCAGTTGCCGGGTTCATTGCTGCGAAGATGCGGAAATCCGGGTGCGCCTGGATCCTCTCCATGTCCCCCGTCTCCGAGAGCAGAATTGATGGGGCTTCTGTGGGATCCGACTGCAGGAGATCCGCGATGCTCTCAAGGGTGTCAGCGGACGCAAGATTGATCTCATCGAGCAAGACCCAGTCACCATTCCTGACAGCCTTGACGATGTTTCCCTCGCTGAACGCAAAGGCAAAGGCGCCGGAGCCGCCCGACATCTGAATTTCGAACTGCGCCAGGTTTTCTGAAAACTTGTCCCAGCGGGGTTTCAGCTCGAGCAGCGAGTCCAGCTTGGAAGCGCCTGTCTTGCGTCGTTTAGCAGGCTGGCCTTCTGCTGCTCCCAGACCTCGCTGGCGCTGCTTCTCCTGAAGTGCCTTTATGATGTCGTCAAACATCTGGGGAGCCTGGCGCCAAAGCTTGCTGACGTCTGTCCACTTGCCCTTGGCGAGGCTTTTCGAAATCTGGCCCAGGTACTTCTGGTTCCGCTCAGTGGAGATGCCCGTGGCGGCAAAGAGGTCTTCAAATTCTTCCTTCAATGGTAACGCAAGGCTCCTCGGGTTCACCGGCTTGAAGCCACCTAGCAGGTCTCCGACCTCACTTTGTTGTGAGAGATTAACGGCAACGAGCTTGTGGCCGAGACAGTCGGCCAGTTGCTGCGCCACAGTCGTCTTTCCGATACCTGTCTCGCCGACCAGGAGGATGGGCTCCCTGAGCTTTGTCGCCACAGCGATCTGCTCGAGCAGTCTCCTGGCATGCCCGGTGCTCGCAAAAGGCCGCTTCGGTTTGGCAAGCCGGTTAGGCCGTCTGGGCTTGGTCAGAACGGCACGCCCGGCGACCAGCTGGGACTGCCCGTCATCAAAAGCTGGCGAGTAGGCGTGGAGGATATGGGAGACACGTTCGGGTGACATGTGCATCTCGCGTCCGATTGTGCGAGCGAGAAGCTCCCGAGCAGACTGGTCCTTGAAGCTTCCCAGGAAGCAATCCACAGCTTCCATGAACATATGATCAACCGTGGTGTCGCTGATGGGTTCGTCGCCTGACCTGCTGCCGGCCGATATCAAGGCGTGTTCGAGACGCCGGCACCACCTGAAGAGGTCCCTCGCATTGACGGGACGCTCCAGAGCGCTGCGACTTATTGACATGGCGGAGGGATTGCGGAGCAGGTGGGTGAGTCCGTCGAACACGGACAAGATTGAAGGGGCGAGCCGGGTCAAGAGTGGAAATTTCCCGTTGACTACCTGCAGTAACTCTTGCTGCGGAAGCTGCTTGACTGATAGACGTTGCCAGAAGCGATAGCCAAGGAAGAAAGGCAGATCTTCCTGGCCATCCATGCCTAGTGATGTCCTGATAGTCGCAAAGATACGGAAGCTACTTGGTGCACGTATGGTCTCTCCTCGACTGGGCACCAGAAGCTCCCCGCGCTCGATCAGCGGAAGAAGTGTGCTCATGACCTCAGTGGGTGCTCGGTCAAGATCCTCGATCAGCACCCAGCGGCCCTCCTGCACAGCAGTGGTCAAGATGCCTGGCCTCCATTGAAATGAGCCCGGCTTGGAGTCGGCCGTGTAGAGCCCTATCAGCATCTTGGCGTCGGTCTGCTCGTTCAGGTGCAACGCGACAATCTTTTGACCCATGCCGAGCTCTGCCGCAGCCTCTTGAATCAGCGACGTCTTCCCCGAGCCTGACAGACCGTGGAGGAGAATGGGTCCCGGCTTCCGCAGACGCATTGCCAGCTCCTCGAGATTAGATATAGTAGTGGGTGTCGGAGTGAGTGATTGGCGCCTGTTAGGAGTAGCTGCTTCTGCGGCCACAGCTAGACGAGGAATAAGAACCTTCCCCCATGAGACGACAGACGAAGTAAGGGTCTGGGGAGGGAATAGAGACGGGGATTCGTGCTGGAGGGCCTGTTCAGAAGCAACCAGGTCAAGATGGCGATGTAGTCTCTTTGCTCGCGCGTGTTCGAGCAGACTGAGAAACATGTAATCGGCATCCAGGCCGTCGAACTTGGCCTCTAGTGCGTGGTTTTCTCCTACATGCTCCCGGATCAGGGTCTCCAGGGTGAAGTCCGAGGCCGAGAATATTTGGCAGTAGATCCGGACGGCCAGATACCTGACCACGCGATCTTGATGCTTGAAAAACGACTCGAGTCGCAGAGGTACCAGACAAGAGTAGGCCTGCTTGTCGAAGCTCATGAGTCTCCAGACTGAGAGAAGAAAAGAGACTAGATCTGATAGAGCAGACGAGTCCGAGGCACTGCCATTACGGCGCTGACACTGTAAAACCAGCTGCAGCCCTCCACCGTCCGCATGCTCAAGTGCCACGGTCGTTCCCTGGAGATAGTCCTCCAGGAATACGGACAAATAAGGACCGAACGGCAGTACCCTCGCAAAGGCTGAGATCACCCGCTCGGGCCGGAGCACATGATACGCCACGCCGCCGCGAATCCATCTCGCCGCGACATCTGCGAAGACGGGCTCAAAATGGGCGAAGAGCCTGTCTGTCAGCTGAGGTTGATCAAGGGCCGCCTCGGCGACAGCGTCCAGAGCATTCGTCGAGCTCTCCCACCAGCCGATATTCTGCAGCTCTGGAGGCAAGAGCCCGAAGGTGGTAGCGTCGCCGAGCAGAGATTGGATCTGCGTGCTCGCGTCGATTTGCGCCATGTTGGTGAACTGCGCAGGCTTGCGCCGCCTTTAGATCAGGACCGTACGGAGAGAGATTTGGAAGTGTTTATCGGGAATCCTGGGACTTTAGATATCGTTTATGCCGTTTGGTATCCTTTTTGTGCGCATTCTTTCATTCTGCTTGATGAGTTCGTTCATTTTTTTCCTTACTTTTTCTCCCACCCCGTTTTTTTTTTTTCTCGATCTCAGCGTTCAGAAAATTTCCAAAAGAGGCAAGGAGCTTGGACCATATGCAAAGAAAATCGGACCCGGCTCGACCAGAAATAACCCCCACTTTTGTACATTGCTGTGCCACATCGCGCCACAGGGCGCGGGAAAAACGAAGCAGCAGCCACTTTTGGAGTCGATCGCGGCGCGGGAAGCCATTGGCGGTGCAAGAAAATCTGTCGAAATCGAATCCGTCTCGTCAAGGAGCTCAAGCCAGCCTCACCTCGGCGCCCGCGACCCCGACGTCACCCGGCAAGGCTCCTTGGGACCTCCTTTCCAATCTCCACCATGTCTCTTTCCTGCCGATACGCTGCGCAATGCTGCGCCCGCCAGCTGCGCGTGTCCAGAGCCCTCGGCGCACCAAGCATCCTTGCCCAGCAGAGGATAGGCAGGCGGCACAACACGACCGATGCTGCTGCGAGCCCCAAGATCGCCGGGATTGTGGACCAGATTAGCCAATTGACATTGCTAGAGACGGCGGAGCTTGTCACCAGCTTGAAGGCAAGTCCCCGAAGCGCATATTCCGGGCGGCGGGGAGGGGGCACCTGATATTGACAGCAGCCCATCGATAACTACCTAGTCACGGCTGAACATTCCCGACATGCCCGTCGGCGGCTTTGCGGCAGCCCCTGCGGCCCCGGCGGCCGCCGCTGCCGCCCCCGAAGAGGCTGAAGATGCAGCCCCGGCTGCCGCTGAGAAGACCGTCTTCACGCTCAAGCTGCAGTCGTTCGACGCCGCCGCCAAGGCCAAGATTATCAAGGAGATCAAGGGCCTGTTAGGCCTGAGTCTGGTCGACTCGAAGAAGTTCGTCGAGAGCGCACCCAAGACCATGAAGGAGTCGGTGCCCAAGGAGGATGCGGAGAAGATCATGGCAACGATGAAGGAGCTTGGTGCTGTTGTGACGATGGAATAGACGACCAGGTTCGACAGCTGTTCTTCGTCCGCCGGAAACGCCAGCCGGAGCATGCTTGGGCGTGCCTCTGGAAACTTCGCAGGGGGTCACAGCCACAGCCCCAACTGTAGGAACACGCCAGATGTATCATATGCTATAAAGCCTTCTGCGCTCATGTCCCACCACGCGTTTGTTGCCTCCTTTCCTTACCCCGGCTTGGTGACATGCGAGCTGGGATCTCATAACTCAGCTACTTCGAGGGTTGGCCATTGGTCTGCGACTCGGCCTGTTGGTGCGGGCAGGACCTGCGAAGCCACTCCAGACGCTCGAGGCGTTCCTCTTCGCCCATTATGTGGTCGTCCTCACCCAGGTCGCTGGTCTCCTCCCACATCTTCTCCATCTCGGCGTCGTAGCCCTCCTTTGGGATGGCCCAAATGTCCTCGCGCAACCGTTTGTGGCGTTCGCGATCCTCTTCTATGCGCTGCTCGACCTGCTTTCTCTCTAGCCGCCGCGGCGCTGGGCCCCTACCAGCCCGGGGGATAGTTTGAGACGGGGGCATGTCGGCCATGTCGTCATCGCCAGGTGCAGGCGAAGACATGCTGATGTAATGACCAACCGTCTCCCGTTCCTTCAGGACCTCGTCAATCTGGTTGACGGTCTGTGGTTCGAGGAAGTTCTTGTTCTGAAGACCTTGCAGGACCTGCCGATAGAGTTCAGCATGATTGCACGGATCAAACGCGGAGGATTCAGGGAGTTCAGCAGAATGGCGGCAGCGTGTTGATACCTTGCGAACAACCTTGACGTTGGCGGCGCCGGACCCGTTCTCTGGGGCGACGGCGTCAACGACGCGGATAATGTCCCGCTGCAACATGCGGGCATAGTCGCCGTTGCCCTCCTTCGATGCGATTTCCAGGAAGTGCTCGATGAAGTACATAATGTTGGCCCTAGTATTAACCGGGGTTTCGGGCTGTGCTCGCAGTCAGCATCATAACTTCCCGCGAGCGTCAACGTAAGGGCTTGCAGGCCGTGTAGGCGTGTAGCTTGGTCCCGGCAACTTTACCTTCTCGAGCTGCTCCAGGATGCACGAGTGGAGATCCTCGTCCAAGTCTTTGTACTTGAGCGCGTAGGCGGCTGCCTTTTGGGCCGACGCAACGGACGCATTGAGGTTCTGCAGCTGGGAGCTGAAGCGCACCCTGACCTCGAAAGGGTCCGCCATGTCCAACACCTGTTCCCTGTGTCAGGGGTGTCGTGAGAGGTCTGCTCGCGGCGAGCCTGTCTCTGTTGGAGTTGATTGGTTGACGATTTGCTGCGCGAACCAACCGCTGGACGACTGCTTCAGCTGCTCGTCAACAAATCCGTACCTTCCAGTGCGAAGTGTCGGCAGAAGTGGGCACTCAGAAAGACGCATCTTATGAGACCCGTTGGTATCGATTTGTAGACGTATTGGAACTCCGGAACTCACCTCAACAGTCTTCACCTGTCGTACGCACAATGGAGGCCATGGAATGGGGACCATGCATCCTGGGGTTTTGCGTGGCAGGGGGGACGATGCGCGAGTGGGGCGAGCAAGCCTCCCTACGCCTTGGGTGAGACTGAGACGAAGATGTGCGGTGATCCAATCGGGAACTCAACACCGCAGGAAACCCGTTCTCAAATTAATATCTTCCTCGCCACTCGTTTGGCGGCATTACGACGTCGGCGTGTGTGCTTACTTTTGATGGTGGGTGGTAAAACAGCTGCAGCAAGGGGTCGGCAGACACCGGTACCATTTTGGGTGGTGCATTGTGCATTTGTAGGTTTTGCTTTTGCTCGTTCCTACGCAAATCTCACAAGGGGGAAAAAATCTAGCAGGTGGAGAACGGGACGCAAAGGTGAACTCAATGCATCTCTCAGCCTGAACGCCTCCTCTCCGGTCCTCTCCTTCTCATCTGCTTTATGTATCATAAGAGTTAGGCACCAACTTGCCAACATCTTCCCACAACATACAAACAGCGGGCCTGACCCAGAAAGTTGTCCAGAGGCAGGCGCTTACGGCAGTGTTTGCCCCTCCACAACCGTAACGACGCATCCACCGCCACAAACGCTTCCATAGCAAAAGTGTGATCTGCTCGGTCCGCAAAGTACATCTACCCCGTCCAAAATGCCCGACACGGCAGGTAACGAGTTGACCATGGCGGTCTTGGGATGCGGCACCATGGGCATCGCCATCCTGTCGGGAATTCTGGCCTCGCTCCAGGACATGGCCGGCCCCCGGCCGCTGCAGGCGCCGTCGTCGTCGTCGGGCACCTCCACCCCGGTGCACGAGGTGCCCGAGCGCCTGCCCAGCCGCTTCATTGCGTGCGTGCGGCGTCCCGAGAGCGCCAAGAAAGTCAAGTCGGCGCTGTGGGCGCACTCGTCGGTGCTCAAGGTGGTGCAGAACGACAACCTCGCGGCCGTGCAGCAGGCCGAGGTGGTGCTGCTTGCCTGCAAGCCGCAGATGGTCAAGGACGTGCTGTCGCAGCCGGGCATCGCCAAGGCCCTGCACGGCAAGCTGCTCATCAGCATCTGCGCCGGCGTGTCGGTCGCCCAGGTCGAGCTCCACCTGCACGGCGCCGTGCCCAACCACGACCCGGACGTCGACGGCCGCTGCCGCATCGTGCGCGCCATGCCCAACACGGCCTCCATGATCCGCGAGAGCATGACCGTCATCGCGTCCACCGACCCGCCGCTGCCGGCGCAGACGTCCAGCCTCGTGACCTGGATCTTCAAGCGCATCGGCGACGTCGTCTACCTCCCGCCCAGCACCATGGACGCGTCCACCGCCCTGTGCGGCTCCGGCCCGGCCTTCTTCGCCCTCATGCTCGAGGCCGCCGTCGACGGCGCTGTGGCCATGGGTCTGCCCAGGGCCGAGGCCCTGCGCATGGCCGCCCAGACCATGAAGGGGGCCGCGGCTTTGGTACAGCACGGTGATCACCCTGCCCTCCTCAGGGACAAGGTCAGCACCCCGGGCGGCTGCACCATCGGTGGGCTGTTGGTTCTCGAAGAGGGTCGCGTGAGAGGAACGGTCGCCAGGGCCGTACGAGAGGCCACTGTCGTTGCCAGCCAGCTTGGTAAGGGCGTCCAGGGCGTGAATGGCACCAGATTCCCCGGTCAGCAATAGGGTGCGTGACGGGCCGAATGGCCTTTCCATTTGAGTGCTGCTGCAAATCGAAGGCTGCTATGCACATCCTTCAGGATACTTGTCACCTCAAGAAGCCTGTTGGCTTAGAACATCAACGGGATATGAATTAGACGGTAGAACGAACACAGAACGAGTAGAACGGGCCAGAGACGAAGCAGAGACGAAAAGTCTGCCAAAATGACAACAAAATACTAGACAACACTTGTTCGAACTGAAACTCGTGTGCAACGCTATCCGTATTGGTGTTATAAAAAAAAAAGCCACCATCTACCTAGGTAGGTATTTCCATATTCCCATTTTTCATCACTGGGTCGAGACTGTGGTCCCCAGCGAGATTACACCACATTCCCAAACTCCAACGCTGAGAATCAGACCAGCGCAAGCCCAGAACGGGCTCAATACCCCGTGGGTCCTTTATTCGCAAAATTATCGTACAAAATACATGAAACAAGAGGCGGTCGCGCGGAACATTCAAACAGATATATATCCGGCGAGTTAGCCAGAAACTTCTTCCTTGTCTTCTCATTCAAGAAACCAGGCCACCCTCACCCACCACACTGCAACTAGCCAGCCCTAGGCCGTTGACTTCCTGTTTTCAGCTTCAAATGCCGAGAAGCCAGTCTGTAGGGGTGCGTGGCGGATATGGAGCCGGATACCTAGGTTTCTAGCTATCATCGACCCGGGCCTTTTTGGCAGGGGGCGACGCGCGATCCGCATTGCCCTCCAACTTTCGCTTTCCGCTGGTTGCCATGTCTGAAGCGCGCCTATCCGCCAGGGCAACCAGGCGGGCATATTCCAGCTCCACGCTTCCTAGTGTCTCGTTGAGCTTGTCGATACGCTCCGAGCGGTCGAGTTGGCTTAGAAGCTCTTTGTTGTGGCGGTACAGTCTCTGCTTGACAAATAGCTTCCACAGGTCGTATTCGTGTGTCTCGGCCTTTGTGGGCCTCGGCCGATCCGTCTCTTCGGCCAAGGTCGGCCGGACGGAATCCGGAAGCTTTGACATCAGGTGCATCTCGAGGACCCTGGAGAATTGCCTCGGCGCAATCCGGTAGAGACACCGAGTCTCCTCTGC
Source organism: Magnaporthiopsis incrustans (assembly GCA_003049425.1). Classification (NCBI taxonomy): domain Eukaryota; kingdom Fungi; phylum Ascomycota; class Sordariomycetes; order Magnaporthales; family Magnaporthaceae; genus Magnaporthiopsis; species Magnaporthiopsis incrustans. The sequence goes on from PYSR01000175.1 coordinate 69,619, forward strand.
CTTAACTTCATCAACAACGCCGCGGGGCGCTGCGCCCTGCCTTGGGATGCGGATCTCCGTATTGAGCTTGAGCGCGGTGAATTCGGGCTTCCGCCGCAGCATGAGAAGGTCTGTGACGTCACGCATGTCGTCAAACGCCTCGTTGGGGTCTTCCACGGTCACTTCAATGACATGAGGATCGCGGAGACAGTTCTCGTATATGGCGCGGTAAAGGCGGGAGCCGTTGCCCGTCTTCTGGAAGTTGGGCAAGATGATGAACTGTGATATGCGCGAGCGGCTGCGCAGGCCCGACAGGGGGAACTCCTGGCTTGGAAGCTCAAGATCCTGCCGGGGCTCGGCCTTGGCGCCGAGAGGGTAGCGTTGCAGTGGGAAGAATTTGTAGACGGTCGAATAGCCCGCAAAGCGGTATCTGAAGGCACCGGAGGCGCCGTCTCGGTTGCTCCTATGGAATAGGAAGTAGATGTCCCATCGGTCGCAATCCGAGTCTTCTGTGTCGATAGGGCTGCCACCTTCGATGAAGAAAAGGACAAGAATCTGGATGCGGTTCAGGGTCTGCTTAACGGCAAGATCCGTAAGGCTACCACGGCGGACCTCAAAGGTACCGCCATCGTTCGCATCGAACTCGGATACCACCTCGCCAGGCGGAACCCAATCTTGCGGGAGCTGGCGGATGGCGTCCTCAAAATCGCGGCTGTTCGAGAAAGCGACTGATGCGGTTCGATGCGGGGTCAGAGATGTATTCCACGAGCGCAAGGGCGATATGACGCGAGATATATAAGTATGCGCGCGCTTACCTGCAGGAAGGTGCTCGCGCAGAAGGCCCTCGATGTCGGTGGGCTCGGTTGCGCCGACGGATCTGAACTTTTTTCCGTGTTTCACCTTGAGGTGCGGTCGCATGTCGGCGACATGGTATCTGAGGCTGATTCGGAGGTCCTGGTAGCCGAATATGCGCTCGTCGTCTCCGAATATAGGGTAGGTGAAGCTGGGATTGAAGCGCGCTATGGTGTTGAGCCCATCCGCGGACGGCTCGACAAGGCTCAGTTCCAGGCTCGCATTGGCGTCCGCCGACCCTGGAAAGCAAGCGAGGTTAGCAAGCGGTGCTGCCAGGGCGAGACAGCGGAACCGAAAAACTGTTGATCGCTCGCACTCACAGTTGCTGTCGGCCTCCGCCATCGCTTTGAATCTCTGGGAGATGAGAAGCGGCTGTCTTGCGAAAGCGAATCACACGTGCCAATCCTTCGTAGGGTGTCCGTGTAGAGTTGGCGCACTACGCGAAGTCGGCAGAGCGCCAGGGAGAAACGAGGCTGGAAGGTTTGCAAGCCGTTGACGCTGAAGTGACGGCTTCCCGTCGCCGCAATTGCGTCTAGTCGCGCGCTGGAGAGCAAACGCGTCCGGGCCAGACCCATCCGTGCCACGTCGGCCAAAAAATCGTTGAGACCCCCCCCCCTACCCACATATAATTTACAATCATTTTACCCTCTGCATCAATGATCGTTTCCAA